>JASANF010004425.1:0-94146 GCA_030248245.1 Trissonchulus sp. WLG1_4 | reverse complement strand
CTCTCTTCTAAACCCTACCATGTCTCGAACAAAAGTCAGGTCAGGGGTGCCCTTACTCAGTTGAGTACTATGTCTTGAACTGAGGTGGGGTCACCGCCAAAAACAACCGTACCAAAAATAGCTATTTTGCGCTACACAAGCGCGCCAGCCGCCCAGGCATAATAGGGAGAGTGTCATACTCTTCCTAGTATGTACTCTTCCTATTTTGTACATACTCTTGGTGTGAATAAGAATTGGGACACGATCAATGTTAATGTATCTAGATTTGTCTGTTTAAGTTTATATATTTGCAATAATGACGTTTTCAGCTGAGCGTCACCGTAACATACATACTGTTACTTTTGTTTAGTCTACCAACATGATTATTGGTTACCTATATTTATGAATAAAGTCGTTTAGAGACCGTTCACGTTATAAAGAAGTAAAAAATCTCATAAAATTGTTTTACTTTTTGCACTGAGACTTGGCTTCGATCCACGGTATCTGTTCGTCAGTGAACAATTTCACACAATTTGTACCCAGACGCCACCATGCTGAAATTTAATTTATTTATTGAACAAATTATATATTGATAATTTTTGTAACTATTTATGCAGAATGCGTAAAAAGACTAGAGTAAAATAAAATAACTCCACCTTATTGATTGACTTTTGCCTATTGTGTACCTCGACAATTGTTATGCTAGGCAGGGGCGTAGCCACTAGCCAGGGGGGGGGAATGGGGAGAATTCCCCCCGAAATTTTTTCCGACTGAAGTTTTACACAAGGGAAACCCTTTGGTTTTTATGATCCGGCCGGAAAAAATTTCCGATACGTCCCCAATTGACCAAATTCGGCCTAAAAATAAACAAGTCCCCAAAAGGGGCAAGGTTCCTTCCCCGGTGTCTACCTTTCAGGTTTTTAAATGAATTGCTTCTATTTTTACTTGCCTACTGTAAGCTACATACACTGCGTCTTACTGTACTTCGTACCTAGCTTATTCTTATCTAATCTAACTAGGTACGCAACTACGTACAAAAAAATGCTGCAGGATGTTAAGCATCCCGCTGCATCAAGCCATTTGGCTCAAAAGTTACACTTTGATCTGAGCTGAGCAAATCAGCTCTAGGAAGCGATAATGAGTGTTTTTCAATGGCTCTTATATATTGCCGGTGAAACATTACGGTGCCGATTTTGAAGAAATAGGTACATCACTACAGCACTGTACATCGATTATTGATTTTCTTGCATATACGCAGGCAAAAATCAGCTGGCAGCTCCCAAGCTGACAATACACGCAAAACATACTGGCTATGCAGCCTGCTCAGCAGCGTTAAACGCTGTGAGCCATTAATTTCAAAACAATAGTTCCTTCTCTAGAAGGAACAAAAATTTCCCCATTTTTTTTCTCAGACCCTGCAACTCTTTGGCTTAGTGTTTCTTGCTTTTACCTTGCATGAAAGCATGTATATACGTATGTACATATGTAGTTGCATTGTGCACTATGGTTTTCGCTTAGTACACTAGTTTCAGCTGTTTTATTGTTACAAAAATGACATTTTCCAGTAAATGTACAGTTTTTAATGTCAAAAAATTTCGGAAAATATGCAATTTTGCTAGCTTTTGACCCCTTACCGGCCACTATTTTTGTAATTTTCGTTATTTTTAGCAGCAATTTTACGTTCAATGCTGTTTGGTCGAAAATTAGCATTGTTTTTTGACCGAAAAATGCTAATATGTGTCGTTTTTTGCCTTAAAACAGCAATAAAGCGCATATTAACACGTTTTCAAAAAATCGATAAGTCATTCCCCCCTCCGAAATTTTTTTCTGGCTACGCCACTGATGCTAGGTACTTTTAGTTTCAAATACCTACAATATAGGCTATTGGCTGAGATTCACAAAAGGTGTTTAAATAAAAACCATTAGTCTCGGTCTAAAACGGTTTTTTTTGAATAAAATAGAACAACGTACTGAACCATTTTACGTGCATTTCAAACGATCAAAACTTAGACTGGGTGCCTAAGCTAAACACATGTAAATCCCGTTCCCGACCGATGGGTTCAGTTTGAATAACACGATAGGTTATAAAACGTATATTATAGGTAAAGTCAACAGTGGTTGAATTAACATTATTAATACTTGATGCACTCTCAGAGTTGATTTGCGGGCACACAAGTTGAATTAAATTGTTCTCGACCAGATCCAACAGTCCTTGCTAAAATAAAAGGCATTCTTTTGCTTGCTTGTGGTCAGGAGCAGGCAAATGCTCTCGTCGTTTTCGACAGACTTGGTATAGGTTTAGTTAATAGGTATGCAGCCAATCAGAGTGACCAGCTGTGCACGTGCTCCAATCAGTACGCAACGCAGGCGGCAATTGTCGCTTGATAGGATACGTGCACAGGCGTTTGTCTGGCCATTCAGAGCAGCAACTCGCTTTTGATTAGCCGCATATCTGCTTTGCAAAACTTCAACAGGTAGGCCAAAACGATGAGCGCATTTGCCTGCGCTAAAACAACATCTGACAGGACCGTTTTCTTGTAGAATGAGATACTATTATGTACTCTTGGTTTCATCCTATGGTTTTAGTCTGAAATCTCTGAACTGTATGTACATAGCTGGACTGAAAGGATTTAAACCGCGTGGCATTACTAGTGCGCATAGTTTATTCCGTTTATTCTATGCGACATTGTAGGCACCACAAAAATTCAAAGTACATATGTATATAGCTTGACTTTTCATAAACTATTATTTTTACTTAAACAAGTCGAAACGTTGATGAGACAAATAAAGACATTGACGTTACAGCTTACTTACGGCTTGAGCACTGTACGTTTGTAGCCATGAAACGATAGTAAATCTAAGTATCCATTCAATCGACAGTTTCATTCAGGAATCCTTTCATCGATAAGAAGAAGTAACGATCGGCCAATTACGTAGTTATCAATAATTTAACAATAATAATTGGAAATTCATTTGAATTAAAACAATACGGTACTGTTATCTACTGAAAAAGAATTTAAATATGCAAAGTCATAACCATTTGTGTAATGTGTAATAGCAAGAGTACATAATAGGGTTATTATTTTTATTAATCCTATTATGTACTCTTGGTAATAGACTGTTTCCCAGGGGAATACATATGTAGTTCGCTGGTAAAGTCTCGAAGGGCAAGCAGGCTGTTTCGAAGGGCAAGCAGACTGTTCGCCTCATTAGAATCTACCTCATTAAACAGTGTAAACATTTTGAGGATGCAAAAAGTAGGTACCTAGGGCGATTAGGACTGGCTGCTGTACGGAAGACAAAATTTTTGACCCACAAGCAGGAAAGAGTATATAATGAAATATTTTTGCTATTTTTCGCAGCTTAGCAGTATAGTATGTAGACTAGCACAGCAGCAACCAGAAACAGACAGGAAACGGACCACTTCCAGGTCATATCAACCAGAAAATAAGGGTCAAATCGTTCAGGCCAATCAGCCTTAAGCCCAGTTCATACTTGCCATTGTCCTGGCCTTTGTAATTTTGTCCTTACGCAACTGCACCATTCATTAAGCAAAACTGCTTGACCCAATGTGACAATTTTTTGCATGAAGAATGTTGGAGTATAAACTAGTGCGTATGCAAAAAAAGTAGGCAGTACCCGTCAGTAACTTTTCACAGCAACTGATCAAAATGTGTACTTGTCCCTGTCCCTATGTTTTTGAGGACAAGCATGAGACAGGCTTTAGAAAATGAAAATTTTCTCTTAATAGGAAAGAATTTTACTCTGTTGTTTTTCACGCTTGGCATTGATAATTCAGCTCACCCCAATCAAGAAAAAAGCATCCATAAAGTCTTCATTATAAAAACACAAAGGAAACAATTTGTGCACTACAATATGTTTACTCAGCCGAACGCCTACATAAAGACAAAGAAACTTTCAAGAGATAGTTTTACTTCTGCTAATTTTAAAAGTTTAAATAATTTGAACTTTGTCGGAAAAAACTGACCTAAATTAAGCTAAAAATTGAATTCTAGCATAACATGTAGGATAGTAAATACAATATAATTAATACAGTGTAATTATCGTGATTCATATAAGATGAATTGTTCAACATTCAAATTTTCAAGTATTGTCATTAAATTAAGTTTATGAAAAATGCCAAAAACTGCTTCGCAAAAAGAGCTTAAGGGTCATGTCTTTAACACCGTATATCCGTTCAGCGGCGAACTCACGTAATAGGCACACCGTGGATCGCTTAAGATCTGACTGTGAACTGTGTGTGACACATTTGTGTAATTTTATCGGCTGACCGGACATATGCCTAACGTATGTAATATGTATAAATCGGTACTTATTATTATGAATTATGATCTATTGCTGAATGCTGATTTTACAAACTTTCCAAATCTACAAAACATGAATTCAATGAGTTAAAGACACATTATGAATCAAAAATATTTTTGGCTGAAGTCTGCTGAGCGAGCAGCAACCTCCAAATGTCTGAAAACGCATAAAATAAACATTTTGTTTATTAATTTAGCCTAACAGATTACAAAGGAGACATAATTAAGAAATAAATACAAACAAACAACAAGTAATTGAATAAGTGTGTCGGACACAACAAGACGTGCGAGCACAGTGTCTCAGCCAAAACTTCCCTTCAACTTAACACATACATTTCCACTGTAGCCGAATTTATTGAAGTATAAAATATACATATATATTACAGTTTAAAACTGGTTTACGCTGTACGGTAATGTGGCAGATTTGTTTTAGAAGGTTGTAAATTGCAACCGTGTGTGACGCACTGGCATGGGCCATGGATTTAGATTACTTCTTTCCATGCACTTTGCTGACCAGAGCAGGGGCTTGTTGCACAAACGTATTCATAAGCAAACTATCACTTCCATAGTTCATATTCCGTCGCGATAATGTCACTTACTTCTTCAAATATATACTGAAAAGCTAGCCAGAGGTGTGATGATTCTTTAGGTTATGTGCTCCATAGCAAATCAAATTAAACAGTTTGAACAGTGGTATACAGCAAACATAAAACATCAGGTCTAGTGCCTGACAATTAATTTAGTTTGTTTAAAAAATTTTTTCGTTATGTCAAGTCGTGATTTGGCAGTGTCCAGAAGACCAGAATGTACCTGTTTTTGGTTTTGCTGGTTTCCTACGGTTGTGCAGCGAGATCAGATGATATGCGTCTGATACGTACTTTTGTTACATCCCCTGATCATCCGCTGTCAGTGCTGAAATGGGGTCTAAGCTAATGGCAATTTATGAAATTTTTCATTGTGAGAGGGCTCGGACGCCAAACCAATAAGCTCTTTTTTCACCCTTTCGAATATAATTTAGATTTTAGTAACCACACAAATTTATTTATTCAATAATTTACCATGTGAACATCATTGTTGACATATCTGCGCTCAGGCTAAGCCACTTCAACAATAGGAAGCAAGAGTACAGTACCAATCAAAAATAGAGTCTGATGCTCGTACGAGCACGAGCACTTGCTGACGTCATGCTCGCACTTCGATCATCTGCGAACACTGCTCGACAGCAGTCCAATTCTATTGCCATTAACTTGGCTGCAATTAACAGCTGACCTGCCACCATATTCAAATTAAATTGGAGGGGGTAACGAAAGGAGCATTTTAGTAATATTAGCAAGTTTTCAGCATTAGGATTTAAAAATTGTTGTAAATAAAACACCAACAGTTTAAAAACTCCGAAATTCCGTTCTTAAATACGCTTAGCACTGGATTTCTTAAATTCTTTTCTGGTCCTTTATATATCTACTCACGATTAAACTTGACCAGCACTGGCCAAACTATAGCAAAGGTCATGTCTATCTGTCCTATGTCATATCTAATTGACATTTGTGTAGACTTTCTGCTTTGTTCAAAGAGGGGCAGCGGAATTAATTAAGTCATAAAATTAATGTAGCAGAACCAAAGTGAATAAGGCATTTAAGTTGTAAGTTTAATTCAGAAATTGTTTTATTCAGAAGAAAAATTGAAAATTCTGAAGTTGTTTACAAAATGACAAAACATATTTGTTTGCTTAAGGAGTAACTGTGCCCCCTCAGCGAGAAAAAAGGCAATCTAATACTAGAATTTTGCTCAGAGAACTCCGAAGTAAATTTAGAGTTGTGACTTTACCTCTCAAAATTTCAGTATGTGCTCTAACGAAAATAAAAAATGTAGACATAAACACTGGTAAGCCATAAACTAAACTGAACGTGATAAAAGGGGATAATATAAAGAACTAAGTAGCATGTATAACGAATTTTGGGAATACTTCAACGTTCTTTGATACTTATTTTATTTCAAAACATGATTTATTTGAAACCGTTTTGTCAAAATGAGCTTTTGTTAATAATATATGAATTAACCAGTTAATAAATATTTTGAAAAATATTGTGTTATTATATTTTTCTGCTGGTTCATTCACATTGTCTTCTGTGATTGTACAAATTGGCATCGGTAAGTTATGTCTGACCTTTGGTATAGTTTGAAGTTAAGTCACAGAATTAAATTTACTTTCGGAGTTCCCTGGGTAAATTTTCAGCATCCAGTTGCCTTTTTATCTTGCCGAGGGGGCACTCTTGCCCTAAAGCGAGCATGAATATATTTTGTCATTTTGTAAACAATATTGAGACTATACAATTTCTGAATTAAATTCACAACTTGAATGCCTTATTCACTTTGGTTCTGCTACATTAATTTTATAACGTAATTAATTCTGCTACCCCTCTTTGAACAAAGCAGAAAGTCTAAACAATTACGTATGGCAGAGGTCAAAACATGACCTTTGCTATAGTTTGGCCAGTGCTGGTCAAGTTTAATCGTGACGTAGATATATAAAGGGGGACCAGAAAAAAATTTAAGAAATCCAGTGCTAAGCGTATTTAAGAATGGAATTTTGGAGTTTTTAAACTGCTGGTTTTTTACATACAACATTTTTTAAATCCTAATGCTTAAAAACGTGCTAATATTACTAAAATGCTCCTTTCGTTACCCCCTCCAATTTAATTTGAATATGGTGGCAGGTCAGCTGTTAATTGCAGCTAAGTTAATGGCAATAGAATTGGACTGCTTTCGAGCAGTGCTCGCAGATGATCGAAGTGCGAGCATGACGTCAGCAAGTGCTCGTGCTCGTACGAGCATCAGACTCTATTTTTGATTGGTACTGTAGGTACACAATAGGAAGTGTATGACACTCTCACTATTATGCCTTGGGCCCTGCGTCCAATGCCGAGCGCAAAATTGCCCTTTTTTGAGTTTTTGAGTTTTACGGTTTTGAGGGATTACGGTTTACGGTTTTACCCCCGCGCCTCAGTTCAAGACATAGGCTAGTACTCAAATGAGGGGGGCGCCTCCCCCTTCAGTTGAGTACTATGTCTTAAACCCCACCTCAGATCTGACTCTGAGTTCAGCAATCAGCACTATGTCTTGAATCGAGGTGGCTTGCTTAGGTACTTGCTTTCTTGCTTAGTATCTTGAATTGAGGGGCGGATACAGCCAACACGTCGCACTACTGTTGAGTTCACGTTCACCTTACAAATATTTGGCCGCCGTTTTCGACCGTAGGTCCGTAGGGGGTGCAGCTTGCCAGCTTGCCGCTTGATTTATGCCGGTGATTAAAACGCTGCATTATCACTATATGTTCAGCGAATATTTCGCGTCTGCGTTCGCTCCAGCCCCAGCGGGCTATATGCCAGCCCTAAAATGCCACCTAGAACTTCTGCTAGTGTTGTAGTTCAGTGCTGGCCATTTGACATATATCAGAACATTTGGGGTGAATTTCACCACGGTGGTTTTTAAAAACCATGGTTTAAACCACGACTATGGTTTAAACCTGGTTTAGAAAAACCCGCTCGATAGAACATTTCGTTACGAAATTATTCTAAAATAGAGCAATTTCTAACGTAATGTTCTAAAAAACTGGGCTGACTAAATACGTTAGCCAATCATATTCCTTAAACCTGGTTTAAACCATAGTTTAAACCTGGTATAGAAAAACCATGGTTTAAACTGCATTTCACCAACAATTTAAAACCATGGTTTTTCAAAACCATAGTTTTAGATGACAAAATTAACATAATTTTAGGACTTTTTTATAGAAAATGACTAATAAATGAATTAAATGGATAAGAAAGGCGTTAATACTGTTATTATAGTACGATGACATTGCAAGAAAAATTTATATGTTGTATGTAATATAATAATTTAGTGTGTAAAAAATTTGAATTTTGTTAGAATATAACAATTTAAGTTATTTTTACCTAAAACACGCGCTTATTTAGCATTATAACCGCTCAGCGCACATTTTTTCAAAATGACGCAAAAAAATTGGGCAATTGCGTCAGACGACGCACATTTTTTACCAAAAAACACTGGTTACCCTCCTCTAAAAACTGTACATACATTATTTGCTCGTCGGGTTCAATGGTCCCTTAACCTTTTGACGCCCAGAAGTTCTCTCTCCAGGCAGGAAGACTTCGATACCTTCCAGTTTTTTGGTCATTGCTCGAGCTACGTGCGTCGTAGACAGCTCGCAAAACCACCATTCGATAGAAAATTTAATGGTGAATAAAACACAGTAGGTGGTATTCACGAAGGCAGTCTTGCTAAGACTAGGTCTCAGCCTTAGACTAGGTCTGGACCTAGTCTTGCAAGACTTAGTCTTAGGCTAGTCTTGAACAAAAACGTATGTTGCCTATTCTTAGCGTGTAGAACGATTACGAAATTCATTACGAAATCGTTCTACAAGTGTGCGTTTTGGAAATTTGCTATTCACGAAAGCAGTTTTCCAAAACGCTAGTCTAGCGAGCGTTTTGTTTTCAATAGAAATTCTGGACCTGGGTTAGGCCTAGTCTACGCTCGTTCTATTTCGTATTTGAATTTGATGTTTATTTTAAATATCTCGATATTTTCAATAGTTTTTGTGCACTTATTTGAGTTGTTCATTTTTATGATAATGTAAATGAACTACTAACAAATTATAAATTTATTAATGAATTATGTTATCAATTACTGATGATTTCAAAATAAAATTGCATCGTTTAAATTTATTTAATAAATTTTTTGTTTGTTTGATTACAATATTTTCGTTATCTGAAGTTTATTCAAATATTATGGCAATACAATGTCAATTTTATTAATTAACATTAATGTTAATAACATTAACTAGTTTTTTATTTAGATAATTAAAATATGAATGACATACAAGATGTTGAGGACATAGCCATTGTTAATCAAGTGTCACTGCGAATATTCCGTGACAGAACCAATCCCCTCGACTTATACAATGACCATGAATTTAAAATTAGGTTCAGACTGACCCGAGAATCAGTTTTGTATTTGATTGAATTAATCGACGACAAAATTGCCCCTGCTACTGCCCGAAGTCAGTCTATTTCGAGCGCATTGTAAGTGCTGATAGCCCTGCGATTTTACGCCCAAACACCTATGCAACAAATTGAAGGGGACGCTTTTGGTGTCTCTCAAAGCACAGTTTCACGCATAGTTAGCCGAGTTAGTGCGGCCATTGCCTCATTAAAAACTCAATTTTCGCTTTTTGTTCCCACTGACCCACAATCCGTCACTAGTACAAAGCATGCTTTTTTTGGTATCGCTGGCATGCCGGGAGTCATAGCACTGATTGATGGCTGCCATATTCCTATCGTCTGTCCATCGGGCCCGGATTTTGGACTTTTTTTAATAGAAAACACCTTTATTCCCTTAATTGCCAATTTATTTGCGACAACAAGATGTTGCTTCGGAACGCTGTTGCGCGGTGGTATGGATCTGCGCACGATTCTCGCGTGCTGAAAAATTCAAGCATTTTGCAGAAATTTGAAAATGGTGAAATTAATGGTATGTAACTTTTTTAAACATAGTAGGTGATAATGGTAATAGCAAGTTACATAAGTACAATACTTTTAATTAGTGATATGGATCCGAATATCTGATAAGTTGAGAATGTTTTAAACTAACAACATGTGAAAATAACCGTTAATGCATATTTTATAATAAAACATTAATGTCACCTGACAAAACCTTGCCAAGAAAACTGACCACATTTTTAATCAAATTCTTTTTACGCGGCCCCCTCAGGGGCCGCGTGAGGGGCCGCGTATATACTATATTCAGATTTTCTAAATCCTACGTAAATCTAGGTAGGTCAAATTTCCTGTGTTAATTAACACAGAAAGGGCAGGTAGGTCGTTTTTCACCGGAATCAATTTCAGCAACACGATGTCCGAAATGCAAAATTGCAGCAGTGGTGAGGACTCGAACCCACGACCTTCCGGTTGACAACCAGATGCTCAACTACCAGAGCTAACCATCGCTTCTTTAAAAATGCAGATATAACTCACAAATACCCCAATAGTACACAAATGCACTGCAGCAGCAGAACAATAACTGTTAAGAAAATTTAGCATTAGTTAATATTTTTAAGTTATACTTTATTATCTGTCTAGTTTGATCAGTTGAGATCCTATTTTGCTAAAACATGCTTGACGTTCTGATATGTCATCATCGCATGCTGATAACTGAAGTTTTTTAATGGTTGAACCGTACGGACCGGTAGTCGAGTGGTACAATGCTGGCTTCAGGAGCAGTAGATCCGAGGTTCGAGTCCCGGATTATATGTGAATAATAATTTTTTTAAATTTCCTGATCATTAGATTTTTTTGTTTCAAGCATTTTTTTTGCAGTTTGAAATACATACTTCGGAGCTACTCAGCAGTAAATGTGTGCATAAATCAGAAATTAAAATTCTTTTTGTCCACAAAATAGAGGCCGCGTTTAATATTTCTGCAGGAATATTGACACTCAGAGTTCAGACCTCACAATACCGCTCCTCACTCAGCAGAAGAGCTTGTTAAGAACACTTTTTCCTAGCGTTGAAAAATATTTACACGTTGTCGTTACGTACACATGCATACAAATTATACGCTGTGTATTAAAGTATTTTAGGCAATCAGCAGCGCAATATTACGTAAAACCAATTAACTAAAACTTCATTTTTATTATTTTTTTACAGTTTTCTAATGTATTTTAACAGAGACATGCATATTTATACAAATCATTGTATATACTACTGTAAAACAATACGTTTCTTACTTCTGTCAAGTAGTGACGCTTTTTAATTTCCATATTTAACACATTTAAGGTAGACTGACTCAAGACTGCTTTCGTGAATAGCAGTCTAGCGAGAGTTTTTGAGGACTTGGTCTGGACCTAGTCTTGAGTCAGTCTTGCCATCTTTACTATAGAAAATATCACCAGATATTTTCGTAACGATGGTCTTAGTTCAGTCTTGCAAAACAAACCTAAGACCCAGTCTTGCTAAGACTGACTTAAAACACCTTTCGGAATACCACCTAGTGAGTCGGTCAAGAGTCTAGGACGCACCGTTTTTTAGTTATAAGCGCTCAAAGTTGAAAGTTTGTGCAAATTTTGCGCCATCGCTCAGGCATAATATGTACCTCACCCTAGAGTATTAACAAAGTAACCGTGCGCCTTTTATAGTTGACTGCAAGAAATAAACTACAATATCCGCTGTATCTGATGCACAAAAAATTGACTGCCAGAGTTGCGATCAAATATCATAATGAGGCTATAAAGAAAATACTACTTTTGCAATAAAAAAAGTCAAGTTTTCACACTGCTTAATTAAGCATAGGTTTCGCTGTGTGGCAGCAGGACTAAAACTGGGCAACTAAAATGTTAAAACATGGATCATAAAGGTTGAGATATGACATTAGGCTATTGAATCACGTAAAAAAACAGCTTCGTCAGTATTGATAAAAATGTCGAGTAAAGGCTAAAAATTTCGAGTAAAGGCTTTGCAACCACAAAGAACGTTTTTTGCGCCTATGATTTACACGTAAAATCAAATTTTTGGGAGCCATTAGTAAAAAATTGGCAAAATCATTGGTTCCAGTTTGTTACATCTGCGATGCGCCTTCACTAGGGCTACATTGTGTGAAAATTTGAAGCACTTCGGAGAACCTAAAATTTTCACGTATACAGGTACTCAAAAGAGGCCTCAAGGCATTTTAGGAATGGCTTTATACTTTCCTATTATGTAGTCTTGGTGCTGATTCAGGTGTAGTCATAGTTCACTTCAATTAAGGGGGTCGTGTGGCGAAAGCAGTTTTGCTCATAGGTTGCAAAAAGAGATCTTTTTGCTTTGAACTTGTACGTTCACTGAGAAACTAGTTCAATGCTATACTGTGTTAAATAAGTACTGCCATACAGTAGACAACCAATATCTACCAATATCTTGAACCAATCACCGATTGTAAGCCAGACATCACACAATAAGGACATGAAAATTCAAAAAATTCAGCCAGATATCAGATTGGCCAGCTTGTGAAGCACACATAACGTGTCGACGCACAGTTTTTTGCCACAAATAAGAAAAAAGAAAAAATGAAGGTTCGTTTTTCTTTTGATTTTAAAATAAGCGTCTAAATTTTTCACAATTTATCATTATTGCTGTGAGTACTCCACTGTTTACGCACAGTTTCACAGTTCAAACAGGTATTACTCCGCAACCACTAAAGCAATTTGCACTAAATTTTGTGTGCAAAAACTACAACATATGTCCTTTTAGTCTATGTAAACAAACTAAACAAATAAGTTGATAATTGTGACGAAAAAATCGAATGTGAATAGGTTTTTAAAACGTCATTTTTCCGACTTTGCGACCTCACTGCAAACAGTATACTGCATCAATTTTGATGAAACTTAAAATACTGCGAAAATACTTGCCTCAACATATATTTTCAAAATATATAAAGAATGATGTCTTATTTTTTTTTAAATGTTTTACAGTTACGCAAAATCGACTGCTTTCGCGACACTACCCCCTTAATTGAAATTTAAAATAATTTAAGCTTTGATTTCAGCTTCACGTTATACTACTTTGCGCTAAATGGCTGTAGTAAACTTAATTTTTTATTTATTGAATTTGTATATTATAAATCAAATTGAAAATTATTTTCAACTAAAATGATTTATACAAAAATGTAAAAATTAATATATAGATAAAGCACTTGCATTTATGACAACTCGGGCCGGAAAAGACGCTGAACGTATACTATTTAGAACAGAAAAGTTTGAAACAACTAAAGGTTGAGTTGAATAAGCCCATTCAGTTACTAAAATATACATACGCAGAAATAATGTAGCAAAATTGATAAAAACTATCATGATTTTTTTATTTGTATATTGAAAAACCAGGTCTGAACGTGGTTTTTCTTTCATGGAGAAAAACCATGGTTTAAAACCTGATTGAAGAAAAACCACGTTGGTGAAAAGGGGTTTAAAATGTTTGATTACGAAAAGCACGCGATCTAGTCCGGTAGAACGCATTTCGAACAAGCTTGAGTGCATAAATTATAATATTGCGTTCTTTTTCGTACTCAAAAACGTTCTAAACCACCTTGGTGGTAAGGGTTTTTTAGAAAAACCATGGTTTAGACCAGGTTTAAGAAAAACACTGGTTTAAACCACCGTGGTGAAATCCACCCTTGATGTTTTGAAACGCATGCGTATTGTTGACGACGGGAGTTCCGGTGGCCCCGACAATATTCCCAACCGCGCGCTCAAGAAGTTGGCGTATCCACTAGCCCAACCTGTACCTCTTCTTTTCAGTTGTACAAACTACGCAAGAGTGTAAGACTTTGAAAGGTATTCGGAATCGTAGGGTTTTCCAATTTTCTGACAGTTTTGTAGGTTATACGGATTAATGGTTTTCTGAAGTTTTAGTAAAAGGTTCGGATGTCCTAAATTTATTTTGTAAAACAGTATGAGTGGACTTTACAAACTTTGTTTATAAGACCATGCTTTTACGTATGTTTTGCAAGATTTTGGTGAAAAGGGGTTTAAAATGTTTGATTACGAAAAGCACGGGATCTAGTCCGGTAGAACGCATTTCGAACAAGCTTGAGTGCATAAATTATAATATTGCGTTCTTTTTCGTACTCAAAAACGTTCTAAACCACCTTGGTGGTAAGGGTTTTTTTGAAAAACCATGGTTTAGACCAGGTTTAAGAAAAACACTGGTTTAAACCACCGTGGTGAAATCCACCCTTGATGTTTTGAAACGCATGCGTATTGTTGACGACGGGAGTTCCGGTGGCCCCGACAATATTCCCAACCGCGCGCTCAAGAAGTTTGCGTATCCACTAGTTCAACCTGTACCTCTTCTTTTCAGTTGTACAAACTACGCAAGAGTGTAAGACTTTGAAAGGTATTCGGAATCGTAGGGTTTTCCAATTTTCTGACAGCTTTGTAGGTTATACGGATTAATGGTTTTCTAAAGTTTTAGTAAAAGGTTCGGATGTCCTAAATTTATTTTGTAAAACAGTATGAGTGGACTTTACAAACTTTGTTTATAAGACCATGCTTTTACGTATGTTTTGCAAGATTTTCACTTCATTACGACATATTGCCTGATTTGCTTAAATTTGCAAACTTGTAGATTTTCTTAAACCGCGGTTTAGCTCAGTTGAAATTTAAAATCTGCAGCACAGGAAGTCTCTGTTTTGCTGAAACTGCAACTGAGCTAAAACTACGGTTTAAGAAAACCTCCAAAATTCGTAACGAGTCAGGCAATATTTCGCAATGAAGTTCTGTGCAAATCACATAAAACGATCAAACCATGGTTTTATAAAACCAACCTTGTTTAAACCTACCTTATAACTTTCTGGATTAAGGTGTGGCGCTCTGGGAATCAGGAGTTAGTCAAACATTGTTAAATTCATTAATCTTGCCATTTTTTACAAAATAGCGTAATTAGATAAACAAGTTTCCCCTAAAAGGGACAGTGTTCCTCCCCAGATATGTTCAATATTTAAAAATTGCAAGCATCCACTAACTATAACACAAACCTTCTAATATGAGTGAGACACTCATTAAATAAAGGACATGTTTCGTCATTTCAAGTCTCAACTAATTCAGGTCAAGTACATAGGGATTGTACTGCTAGATGAAAACGTGATGCGACGCCTGCTGAACTTACTGTACCATTATCACATTTTAATATAGGTAGATATAGATACTGTAGATGTAGAGACTCTGTGCACTCTGATAGTGACTCAAAACCACACATAATGCTCAATATGGGACTACCACTTATCCTGGCGGCCTCGCCACATTTGTAATGGCCCAAGCGGGAACGGTAGGTCCCAGCTTTAGGGGAGAGTCATCCGTCGCCCTTAGCCTTAACCAAACCGCCAGCGGGGCTTCCAGGTATGATGAGCGGGGTCTTCCGTGCGGGCCGGGGTTGCCGGACACCGACGGCAAATGGGGCTTACCTAACTACTGGGCAAGGCGCAGTAGGCGCAGATCACAGAATTAATGCCACCCGCTAAGCCTGAATGGGCTTCCCTGAGCGGGGCAGCAGATGGTGAGGGGGCTGGTTGCGGCGCATACGGAACGCAGGGGTGGCAGGGCTGCGTAAGCCGATACTGCCCGGGGGCTATTCTAGTGCTGAAGCGGCAGGGCCTCTAGGCCAAAACTGCCCACAAAGTACGCGAAAGAACGAATAAAGAGCAACGCATTTAATAAAAACACACAGGCCTTTTTGGCGGAAATACAAGTAGATATAATAATGAGACGGGCAATTTAGGACACAACCACACAGGGTTTTTTCCCGCACAAACTTTGAACAGTCACAAGTAAGTAAACCACAAATTCTTTCACTATTTTTGAGGTGTAGAAAGATAGAGAAAAGGTAGCTTGTTTGAAAAATGCAAATGACGTTGGCCCATACTTTTTTGTGAACAATTATGACAAGTCAAGAATTTGTTCACTTGGAATTTTTCTAAAAATGCAAAACGATATTTTATGAAAAATGCTACAGGCCTCAGAATTGCGCAGAAATTGGAGCGTAAGTTAGTTTGGGATGCACTTTGGAATCTACTTACATACTCAGAAACGACTTATGTCTAAAGGTTCGGCAAGGAAGCACCAGGGGTTTTTTCCGCAATACGCGTAGGGTTTTTTCTTCGCATCACTATACTAATTGACAGTTTGCAAATTTCATTTAGTTGAGTTTGATGTAAGAAACAAATAGACGTCGAGGGTAAATATTTAGTTTTAAGGTTTAGATCGCTTTAAACCACAAAAGCTAAAAACTACAGACTGCTGTGTAAAAGCACTTTATGAAAAAAGAAAGTGTTTGCATACTTAGCAGCCTAGCATGAATAAAAACAATACAAAATTGCAAAACTTTAAAGACTATAAATGTAAACAAAGTATTGAATCAGTTACTCCACAGAAGCAGAAACCGTAATAGTTAATATCATATTCACTATCGAAATCTTAAATCCTTAAAACCAGAAAATGACAAATGACAAACCACGTGTTAATTGGAACAGTGTGTAGGTCATTAATTACACTGTCAAGTCACGGAAAGTAATATTACCGATCGGCTTCATAGTCTAGCGTTTCGTCTGGGTTTGTCTAAGTCTGGCTTTGTCTAAGAACTGGATTGGCTATTTAGTATTTGGATAACAGCTCGCAGCCAATCACGACTAAGGTCCGCCTATGCATTATTACGGTAGCGGTCACTCTGAAAATTTGCAATTCTGGCGCACAAGTGTTGTAATTCATGGAAATTGTTCTGTAATTGCACATTCAGGTCACGACCACCTAAGTCGAGACCACCTTAAGGCATGTTTGAATAAATCTGAATTGTTATGATGTTTAATTGAAAAAATATTTCAAAATAATTGCACTGTGTCAATTTATACCGTAAGGTTCGTAGTTTCATACAATACAAATATTGGCTCAGTAGGTGGCGCTTAGCAGTGATTGGTTGAGAGCTGTCATTTAAACAACCAATGGGGTTCTTAGACAAACCCATAATACGCCTTAGTATTTAAAGTGACACAGACGTATAGGTAAACAAGCAAAGCCCAATGCAAAATGGGCACGAAGTATGAAGCTTATAATATCACTCCGTGAAACAAAATCTGCTGCGCAGCAAATACTTTAATCATGATAATGAGAAGTTTTACTTCTTGCCAGTTGTCATCTGTGAGACTGCAAGTCACCAAACCAACCAACTGTGCACCAAAATTAGTGAGTTTATAAAAAAGTTTTATTGATGTTTAGTTTAGAAAAACTCAGTGCAAATTAACCCAATCATAGCTGTTTCAGCCCATGCCATTGCAAAAAATTGAGTAAGTGAACAATTTGTGACAATCTGAAGAATGTGAAAATAAAAACTGGAGGTGATTACTTTGTTTATTTGATAAATTCATGTCTATTTATACATGTATAATCTGTACAATCAAAATGTAGGCGGGACTGCAGCATGTTTTCAATTGCACCAATATTATAACTGAATTGCATCCAGAGGTCTACTTGATATGCAAATGAGCTTCAGTCTATTAAATTCTGTTGCACTATTCTTTATGTACGTAAATACATACCTGCACATCACCACAGCTATACAATGATTACACACTGAACAGACACACGTCGCGTACACACTCAGGTTTACACATATCCGCACAATCACACAGATGACAACACGCAAAGACGCACACACATAACTCACTTAGTTACACGTTATTTTTCCGACACCTCATTCAAAGAAACCTGCTGCGCTTTGGCGCAGCAGGAAAAACGCATCCTATCCACGTTCGCGTAGGCTAACTAACGATTAAGCCTTGAAATATAACCCTTCAGTGTGGAAACGTCACATATATCAAAAATACATGCAATCTACGCTGCAAGAAGCAGCGTAAAGACCTGTTGGCATTGCGATGCAGACACAAAAAAATTCTCACTCGTTTTGGATATTTTTCATAGTTATATTTCATAGGATAGTTATCAGTATCAGTAAAAATTTATCAGTTATGAGTGTAGCGTTGCACGAAGTTTATCGGTTATCAGTTATCAAGTATTAGTTATCAGTATCAGTGTTGCACAGGAACACTGATAACTGATAAATTAGCAGTAAACCGTAAATAACGTGGAAATTAGCGTTAATTTGACTGTTTTGCTATAATTTTTCCCAATTATGTTCATTTTTCTTATGAACATTGATTTAGAAGCATATATTTTCAAAACTGAGTCAACTTTGGATCACTTATACAAAGACAATGCTGTGTGACTGGCACACTGCATGAAACACACTGGAACACTGAGGCCCGTATTCACATACTAAGTGTTATTCACATACTAACGCTAAGCGTTTGCTAAGTGTTAGGGCTTAAGTTTAAATTTGTGACTAACACTTAGCGCTTATAAGCGCTAACACTAAGTGTAAATACTAAGTTTAAGCGTTATTGTTAGTATGTGAATACGGGCCTGAGTCAGTTCTTATCCCTAATATGGGACAAAAATATTATAGTGGTGCGGGAAAAAACCCTTCGCGTTTTGCGGGGAAAAAACCCTAGTGCTTTTTGACCGAACCTTACGACATAGGACCTTTTTGAGTATGCCAGTGAAAAGCGCATCTAAAACGGACTTGCCACACCATTTTTGTGCAGTTTGGAGGCCTGTAGCATGTTTTATAAATTTCAAAATTTCGCATGTTGAAAAATTCCAAAGTGACAAAATTTTCCAAATTTTTGACTTGTTATATTTTTTCACAAAAACACTTGTGGCCAACGCCGTTTGCATTTTTCAAGAAAGTTACCTTTTCTTTATACTTTTGAAGCTCAAAAACAGTGAAAAGCGTTGTGGATGACCTGTGACTGTTCAAAGTTTGTGCGGGAAAAAAACCTGTTGCGGGAAAAAAATCCTATTTTGTTTGGTGACAATTTTTTTGCTAAACTCACCCATTGTTGCTACAAAAGTTTATTCATCTGGGCTAAAAGCATGCGTAGACTTCATTGAAACCGTTTTTTTGGCCGAAAAACGTTGTTTTTTTGTCGTTTTGGACCATACCCCTACACCCCTTACGAAACCTGCTTTGGTGAATTTTCACCAAAATTTGGCATTTTTTGGAATATTCAGGCTTTATCTGTACCACTTAAATATTTGAGTGATAGACGCGGGCGGTGTTTGTCCACCGTTTTGAAGGTAATAAGCGCAAAAAATCTGTTTCTAATGCTTTTAAATACGGAAAAAATGCATATTTGGGCAGAAGTCAAGTCAAGCCAAAAAGGGTCCATTTTTGAAGAGTCATTGTGAGTCACATGGGTGTCGGAGAAAGTTTTTTAGTCCACACTGCAGCCTAACAGTTGTAGAACACGATGAAATTGTATTTATACTCACTGCTAATAGAACAACCAAAAAAGTGAAAGGGTTTTTCCCCGCATTAGGGTTTTTTTCCCGCATAGGGTTTTTTCCCGGAGGTTTCGAGACTTATTACGCAGAAACGTGAGTACTTAGAATCCATTTTGTTAATGCAAAAGTTACGCGAAAGATGGCCATTATAACAGCCGCGAGCATTAATGAATCCGATTTATGTGTAGCACAGGACGACTCGAAAAGTTGAAAACAGGATTTTTTCCCGCACCACTATAAACATGTTTGGCACAAAGCGCCAACATTTCAACAAAATTCATTAAAACATCGTTTACAAACATCAAAAGTAACTATAGTTGCTTGAAAATGCTAATAAATAAAATTTATCAGTTAACAAACACTGATAAAAAATTGGCTAAAATTATCAGTTATGTAATAGTTTTGCGTACTAAAAATTAATCCTGAGTTTTACCTGGCCACCCCTTGTACCTACAGTATGCTTTTCCTAGTCGGCGCCTAAAAGGTGGCCCTAGCTGGATATGTTTTGGCTGGTTTGCTCGTAGCAACCGCCATCTTTTTATTATGTTTTGATTTGCTGCCTAAGTTTTGTTATTGCAATAAAGTTCAGTTTCGGCTTTTGACTGGGCCTTGATAAGTGGTGCCCCGGGTTTCATATTACTCTCTTCTGCTACACTCACTGGCCTACAAGCCTACTATTTGATGCCAAGAAAATTTCAATTTGCTAGTTGCAATTGAAATAACCCGCACACAGCCATTTTATTACTCCCGCCGGATTTCACTCTGGGATTGCTGATTGGATCCTGATCCACCCGGATACTGACCCAGCCGACCGCCATTGATTTGTGACGGATTGACAGATCCACTCCGAAACTCCGAAACTCCCCTGAGCTTTGCAGATTCTTCCCCCTGGCCATACAGATTGCCCTTTGGATTTGACTTTATGGTTCGTTATACTTTTTAGTGTAATGAGTGTCGACCAGCAGTCTGACAGAGACACTAGGCAGGCAAATAGAGAGTTTGTCCGTGCTCAGGAAGAGCTTGTTAAGCTTGCACAAGACTTAGCGCGCACTCGCGCGGAACACAGTGTCACACAAGCCAAACTAGACGGTTTAGCTGCTTCTACTGCGGTTCACCCTATTAATCCTGTGTCTCTTAGTAATTTTTCTGGGCGGATTGATGAAAACTTTACTCAATGGCTTGAGAAGTTTGAGCTCGCGGCAAAAGCCGGCGCATGGTCAGAAGCAGTTAAACTGAATATGCTGCCTGCGTACTTAGAGGATGCAGCTCTAGACGCTTATCGCGACGTCGCGGAAGCGGACAAACATGATTATCAGCGATTGGTTCAAACCCTAACGCGGTCACTCAGACCAAAAGAATCGCAAAGATTCGCATTAACTGCTTTGCGTAGTCGCAAGCAGCGTGCAGACGAACTAGTATCGCAATATGCTCAGAGCATACGAGAAAAAGTTCGCGTTGCGTATCCTCCTTCAGAGCATAGTAGCGATTTTAGAGGGCATATGGAGAAAGAATTTTTTATTGCTGGATTGATAAGACCATTGAAACGAGTTGTTCTGAATAAAGACCCGCAAACGTTTCACGATGCATACTCCATTGCCCTTAAGGAGGAGGCGCAACGTCGGCTATTAGAATTGGATGAGGAGGAACAACCAAAAGGCAAAAATGATGAAAAGTTAGATCAACTTTTCAAAGCTGTTGAACAGTTAAAAGTGGCGAAAACTGTAAATGTTATTGACAGTAGAGAGAGCCATAGACATAAACGAGTTAGTACTGAGGAGCGTATCAACCAACTGGAACGTCGATTGGAAGGTTTTTTCCGCAACCGTGATCGCGATCGTCGGTTTCAAAAACCACGTAATCGATCACCTCAGGGCTATAAATTTACTAAAGAGGGTCGACCAATTTGTGGTAAATGTGGAAAAATTGGGCATATTCAAAGGGAATGCAGAAAAAGTCACTATCTTAGGGACAAAACTAAAAAGTATGAAAAACCACACAGCTCCAGACACAAGTTCCACAAATCTGTCAATGTTGTCAGTGACACAATAACAGAGCAACACGATGCAGATCATTCCAGTTCTTCTAGTCGATCGCGTCACAATAGCAACAGTAGCAGGAGTAGCAGTGCTACTTCCACTAGTAGTAAAAGTGATAGGTACGCAGCCTTAGAAGACAAATTGAATAATTTGATAACACACGTGTACGGTGTGAACCCGATAACGCCGGAAGCTGACGGCGTACTAATACCTGATCACGTTATTGGTCCCTCTACTGATGACGAAATTTCAAATGAAATTCGTCAATGGATGCAGGAAATGTCTGACACGGATAGTAGACGCAGCACCAACATTTCCTGCCGACCAGACCGTAACTGCCCTAACTCCACTCCCCCTAACAGTACGTATGACCCAGACCTACAGAACACAACACAGCAGGACATGAGACGTACTCTGCCTGCAGTCACGAATGATACTATAGTAGACTCTAGCCCAGAGTCTAATATAGTAGCCGCTCGTGTGCCCCTACAACCCCACGGACGTTCGATTAAATTTCGGCGCCGTCGATACCGACCCCAAACCCGTACTAACACTAACACAGCATCTCAACAAATGCTGTTTGATGTTTCTTTCACGACTGCTAATTCTGTCACCGGTGCAATGCATTTGGTGGACGCAACAGCGAATCACCTGACAACTGAATTTTCACGCCTGCTGCGGTGGCTCCTGCTTAGTGTGACACTCCTCTTGTGTCTCCGTACAGCTACTGCCCAGGAGTATCACGTATGTGGACAAGCAAGCGGGGGACAATTGGTTGCAGTCCCATCCGCTATGCCTTGCATACCACCAAAGGTACACGATGTGCAACAAAAGCAGGTCAGTTTATTTATCCCCAGAGTAGAGCCAATTAAAACAACAGCCTATAGCTGCTGGCTCAAAGTTAGAACAGTGTGTACGTATGTGGGATTCTTCGGTAGCCGCGGAATTGTTTCCGATACCTTGAACACCGAAGCACTCCCAGTTGCGGAATGCAAGGCAGCCTTGAGTTCCAAAAGCTGGCGTAGTACGCCGCTGGTTGAATTAAGCCCAGGTGTGCTAACTAGCAACAGTACTAACAGACTTATTTTTAAATGGTGTTGTTATGATAACTGCATGAAATTTCATGTGTTTGTTCTAGAAATAGGTATGGTAGCTACCACTGATGGCAACCAAATTTCAAGCGATTTGGCGGAATTAAGTAGCTGTGACCTAAAACTAGGAGCATGCATAACTAAGATAGCTACCGTATGGTGGAACGCTACAAAGTTATCCCAGTCCACGTGCCCTTTTGTACGCAAAGGCTCCTACGTAGCGCAGATAGCTAATAACCATGTAGTTATTGATAGCTTGCAAGCCGCCTTCACTTTTAGCAACAACCGTGCGCCGAGATGTCTGCCACTGAACTCCTACATCATGGAACAGGGAGTAGCCCTAACTATATTACAGAATTCACCAGATAGTCACACACATTTAGAACATTTGTTGAAAATTAATACCACACAGAGTAAGAATAACTCGATTGCCGATATCGACCCCACAACAGCTAAATTTCAATATTTGTTCGACAAAATCCGGGAATTTGAAACACAACAGTTTACTAGAGTTTGGACAACATTATGTGAATTTTCCAAAAGACAATTAGACTTGATTCAACAAGTACTACAAATTGACGCAACTCTAGGAACACGAGTCTTGCTGAATCGCAGCGATATCCATAGTAGCTTTGTTGGCGATGTACTGCTTGTGTGGCCATGTAAAAAGGTATTAGCAGAAAAAGTTTACTGGGACTATAAAGTTGACAACGTTTGCTATGATTACGTACCGGTGTTAGCTAATGGCAAGTTGTTATTCAATCTACCAGGTACACGTGATCTAGTTGCTTCGGCAACGAAAGTGCCTTGCGGACATCGACACGAAGGAGTGTACGCAACCCAGGATGGATGGAGAACACCAAACGGTGCAGTGCACGTTACGGAGATCTCATTTCAGCTACACCAACATGATATCCCAAACAACTTGCATTTTAATGCTCCTGTCTTGTTCCACAACCAGCTCATCGGAGTTGTGGCGACGCTAAGCAATCTGCAAGCCCACGAAGCACGACTGATTCGAGCAGAAGCTAGACTAGAGGGTTTGATCAACTATACATCGGAACTTTCCTTAAACCCCACAGCAGTAAAAGCAACTCTAGAAGGACTCGGATCAGGCCTAGGACACGTAATTTCAAATTCCGGCGATGCTGTTGGCCATATCATCCAGGCCGTTGGACAGGGTACCGCAGACGTTGCCATCGGTCTCGGCACGGGCGCTGGTGATTTGTTAAGCAACCTATTGAGAGGACCACTACAAGTGATAATAAACATACTAGTTCTAGTTGGACTGGTTGGTTTGATTCTATTTTTCGGTTTCCTCGCTCATCGCCACCGCTCAAAATTAGCATGCCTGAAAAGCTGGCCGCCAAACCCACCGTCAAACACTGACGATGGTATACGCGAACCATCGACAGGAATACCTAACCAAGAACCGCGCTCAGCTGAAGAGGTCGAGCCGGTTCCAGAAAGAGGCGAACCCTATAATCCACCAGTATCGACAATTACATGGCCGCCTGCCTACATCTATAATATCTCTACAGAGTCAGTAGTAAAGCCGCCCGTGATACAAATTGCAATTAATGGTTATCGTCGATTGGCCCTTATTGATACTGGCTCTTTTGTGACCCTAGCAGCTCGAACCCTTAGCAGCACCCTTGGAAAGATCAAACAGACCCGGAAACAAGCCTTCTCAGCGTCAGGGCACGGCTTGGTACTCTTGGGTGTTGCCTTAGCGACGCTCCGAATCGGATCAAAAACCATGGAACATCCGGTACACATCATGGACCGCGACCATGTTGACTGCATTCTCGGCCGAGACATAATGGCTAAGCTAGGACCAATTACAGTCGATTTCAGTAAGCCATCGGTTTTCATTTCAGGTGAACAGGTACCTCTACGAAGTGAAGCCGTCACTCGGAAAACCATCTATCGTGTATTCGCACCCAAGTCCATCACTGTACCCCCGCGTGTGGAAGCAGTGATTCCGGGTTCGACAATGCTGCCTAGTAATCCAGATGTTTGCTGTATAATGGAACCGGCAGAATTTTTTCGAACCGGATGCCCCCTAATCGGCGCTAAAGCCGTGGTGCAGACTCGTCATCCCAGAATACCGGTAAGAGTTATTAACCCAACAACTGAACCAATTCTAATTCATCAGGATACTACACTGGGTACCTTGGAACCTGTCCCATCAACAACTGATTTTACCATATTCGAGCTGAATGAGAAAAACCTCAGCAAGGAAAAAGACCCCCTAGCCTACTTCTCGTGGCATGATACTGAACTGACCGCAAGCCAGCAGGAACAACTGAAAGAGTGCCTACAAAGAAATATGGACGTTTTCGCAACATCTAAATATGACTTTGGAAAGACAAATGTCGTAAAACACACTATCGATACAGGGTGCCACACAGCAATTAAGCAAAGACCTTACAGGATACCAGTATCTCAGGAAGAAGTTCTCCGTAAGCACATCACGGAAATGCTAGAAAAAGGAATAATCCGGAAGAGCACATCTCCTTGGTCCAGCCCGATTGTCATCGTGAAGAAAAAGGACGGTTCTGACCGTTTCTGCGTCGACTACAGGGCCTTAAATAGGGTAACGAAAATCGACACATACCCTTTACCACGTATTGACCAACTTTTAGACTCGATACGAAATGCCCAATATTTTACATCGTTGGATTTATGCTCCGGATACTGGCAGGTTCAGATGGATCCAAAAGACAGAGCGAAAACGGCCTTTACATCATTCATGGGACTCTATGAATTCAACTGTATGCCATTTGGCTTAGTCAATGCACCAGCCACTTTTGAACGACTGATGGAATTTGCCTTAGCTGGACTCAACTACAAAACTTGCTTGTGCTATCTGGATGACATTTTGATTTTCAGTGGAACTTTTGAACAACACCTGAAAGATATCGAAAAGGTATTCGAAAGATTAAGAAACTGCAATTTGAAACTGAAACCACAAAAATGTTCATTTGGACGCAAATCAGTTTCTTATTTGGGGTATATTGTATCCAAAAAGGGACTACAACCCGATCCCGACAAAGTGAAGAAAGTCAAAGAATACCCAATTCCGAAGTCTGTCACCGAAGTACGTCGATTTCTCGGTCTAGCGTCTTACTATCGACGGTTCATCAGAAAATTTTCCGATATTGCAGCTCCTTTGAATGCTTTATTGAAGAAGGACACCAAATTTCGATGGTCAGAAAGCTGCCAAACTTCATTCGAAACACTCCGTGACAAGCTCGTAACTACCCCAGTACTCGCATTTCCTGACTTTACACGACAGTTCACCCTCCATTGCGATGCCAGCGGAACTGGGATCGGATGTGTACTCAGTCAAAATTTTGATGAAGGTGAACGAGTAATCGCTTATGCCAGCCGAACCCTATCACTGCACGAAAAGAATTACCATTCAGTAGAACAGGAAGCTTTGGCCTTAGTATGGGGTATACAGACTTTTCGCTGTTACCTATACGGACGACGATTCAAGGTGGTTTCCGATTGTCAACCTTTGAAATGGCTGTTGTCCGTCAAGAACCCCTCACCTCGATTAGCCCGATGGGCACTGACCTTGCAAGGATATAACCTAGAAATTGCCCATCGATCAGGAAAAACAAATACAAATGCAGACGCTTTAAGTAGAATAGTAGCCACAGTTACGGAATCTCGTGAAGTCGACCTGGCCGAACGCCAAAAACAAAACACTGTTCTAGCACCAGTATTTAGTTACCTTAATGGAGACATGGGGTTCAAAGAACTCTCCCCAGAGGCACAGAAGCTAGCACCACAACTGTACCAAGACCACGGCACGTTATTCTACAAGAACAAGCGTTCAAGATGTGGCCCTATTGCAATAATTCCCTGTGAACTGCGAGAACAAGTCCTTAGAGCCTTTCATGATAGCTCACTTTCTGGACATCTCGGATTCGCTAAAACATACCAGCGTATCAAGCAGCGGTATAATTGGCCTGGTATGCGTTCGTTTGTCAAAAGATGGGTTCGATCTTGTGAGCAATGTGCTAAGAAAAAGTCACCAAGAGCAAAGAACAGGGCAGAGATGGTCCCAATCCCACCCGTTGGACCTTGGGACAAGATACATGTTGATATAGCAGGACCGCTCCCAATAACCGAAAGAGGAAATAAATACTTGCTGGAATTTGTGGATTCATTCACAAAATTTCCGGAAGCGTTTCCCATACCAAATGCCACAGCGGAGACTATAGCACGCTGCCTGTTCGATCAGGTGATAGCCCGGTATGGACCGCCATCCGTATTGATTTCAGACAAAGGTGCGAACTTCCTATCGGAAATAGTGCGAGATGTATGTAAGCTTTTCCGTATTCGGAAAGTTAACACTACTGCATACCACCCGCAGTGCAATGGTCAAGTCGAAAGACAACATGCTACTATGACAACGATCTTGTCGATGTACACCGATGACTCGCAAAAAGACTGGGACGAGTACGTCCCCGCTGCATTGTATAGTATACGAGCAGCCCCCCATGCATCGACGAAAGAATCCCCATTCTTCCTGATGTACGGAAGAGATCCTAAACCCCCTGTTGACTTTGCAGCTAAACTGTCGAGTAAATATGTTGAGGTGCATGATTACCGACGAATGCTTTCACAAACGCTGTCGTTAGCATGGAAAGCCACAAGAAAAGAAATACTGGCAGCACAGAATAACCAAAAGCAACAATATGACAAAACAGCTAACAATCCTGTGATAAAAACTGGTGATCGTATTTACGTCACGAAACCGGCTACAAAACCAGGCCTAACACCAAAATTAGACACGAGCTGGGAGGGTCCATATAGGGTTACCGACGTCAGATACCCTAACATCAAGGCTTATAGTATCAATGATCCAGCTAAGGGCTCAAACTGGTACCATGTAAACCGTACTAAGCCCTACTATGCTAGAGAACCCCTCCCTATGTTGCAATGCAACGAGGAAACACCTGTAAACAAAATTCCCACAGCACCTCAGGATAACTTAAGTACAAGTGAAAAATCAATGCAAAAGTCACAAGTTGTTCGTTACAACTTGCGACCACGTCACTGAATCTACCAATATCTTATAAGCTACTTGTACAGCGATGTACATATCTAGATGCATTTTGCTTGTTCCTCACATTTTTTTGCTATGTATTATTTGTGTTATCTTCTCTATCAAGCATGCCCAATTTCTACAGCTTGGGTCACTTTTTTTTCTTTTCAGGCCACCGCAGACAACAGAGAGGACGTCATCGTCCTCGACGAAGACTCTGACCAGGAACAACCCACAGAGGATTCTCCAACTATCACTCTTCTCCAGCCGAAAAATGAAGAAAACAGTTTCATTCTGAACATCGACTCTTCTTGCCCACTGTCGTTGTTCTACGTGGAGTCGCTGAAGATCGGAGCTGGGGATGACCAGCTTGTGTTCTGGTGCAAATTGCAGGCTCTGGTTTACATCCAGCTTGTTCAGAGTGGCAGATCCAAGGAAGCTGCAGATCTGCTGCAGCCCAAATTCCGCCACCAGCCCGAACAGTTGCTGGCTATCTCAAAGAAATCGCAACCTACCGCAGACTGGATTTTTGACCGCAAAGCTATCATCCTGGCACTATTGCAACTCCAATTGGAACAAAGCCAGCGCCTGCGAGATGTCGTGGAAGCCATTGACCTTCGCAATACCACCCTCGCCGCATGTGGCCGCGATCGGTTTTGGCATACCGGCGGTTCACAAGCTCGCACGCTGGACATGCCTCAGGACCAGTGGCTCGGCTCCAATCACTACGGAAAGATCGCCACTGAATTTGTCCGGTTTAGCCAGCGCGGAGAAAGCACCATGACTCTCGACATCACAGTGTGGTGTCGCCAAGCCCAGCCGAAACGATTTGAGTACACGTTTCTAATTCTTTCGCACTCCAACTTGCGTCACCTTGCCAAAATCGAGGGAGGAGTTGTTGTTGCAAAAAGTGGCGGGCTGATGATTGATATCCCACGCATGTTGGAGCAACACAGGATTGACCCAGATCAATTCGCTCGCGTGATCCTCAATTTCAACATCAATGACCTGCAGCGATCCAGAGAGTTTTGGGAGCGAGGCTTTCGCAAGATCCGAGACTGCTTTGGCCATATGGTCGAGCGTGTTTACGTTTCTTCGATGGTACCTCAGGATCGCTTGCGACTACACGCTAGTGTTTACACTGACTTCGACAACTTTATGAGCCGAGAGTGTCGCCGATACGGGTTTCACTATATGGAAGTGCCAGAGGACCCGTTCTTGGCAAACTACCAAAGGCCCGACGTAGGTGCAAATGCCTTAATCAAGAAAGATCTTTTCGACGACGGGCTCCACCTATCCACCATCGGCACTCGACTGCTCCTGGAGCAATGGGAAGTTTTTGCCCCAGAACTTTCACTTTGCTCTCGCAAATATACGAACGAAATCTATCGGATGAAGCCGGACGATGCGCTAGAGCGGCCGCTTCAACGATCTACCAAACCGGTCACCGAGCAGCCCTCAAAGCGAACTCGCTATGTAAGTTTGGATACGCAGCCAGCACAACCGATGACGGGTAAGACTAAGGCAGATGTGGCGTCGTCGTCCACTGCAACTTCTTCTGTAGAAATAGATGTAGCTAACCCTATGCAGCTAACTGTTGTGGTTGAGACTTTTCAAACAAAGGGGGAGGAACAGACATCTACTAAACAACTTACTACCCTTGATAAGACCGGTGACAACAGCAGTGACTTGTCTACCGATAAAACTTGCAGTGAGACCCAAAAAGAGCAAACTGAAATCGTATGCCAGGAACCAAGGCCAGAATACCCTGCTCAGGTGGTTGATCAAAACCCAAACCCATCCTGTCCTCAGGTGGGCCTTCCCAATCCAAATCCGTCATCAGTTGGTCAAACACCAAACCCATCCTGTCCTCAGGTGGGCCTCCCAAATTCTCTTGCTCAGAGCCCATCCTGTCACCAGGTGGGCTTTCAAAACTCTCCTGCTCAGAACCTATCCTGTACTCAGGTGGGCCCCTCAAACTTTGCGCCGAACGTATCAGGTGCGAAAAGATTCCGTTATCAACCATCTGATGGGGCTGGTGAAGAGACTAGACACAACACCGGGGTGGTCGCGCAAGCCGCTCAGGGAACGGGGCTTCGTTATCGAGCGCCGTTTCAACCTTTACCAGCAGCTGGTTCATTACCTCTGCTCGCCACCTCGGCACCTGTATCTGGCTCGTTGCCGATGCTCAATATCAGCCCTCATACTGTGGCGCTGCGCCAACAGCAGCTGAACCTGTTTCTACAAACCTTTGCCCCTTTTTCAGGACAAAACCTGGGCAACCAACCGCCTGTAGTGATGAACCTGCAGTTTGTCATGTGGAACGGTATGCTCTGCCCCCTTCAACCACTCCCAGCCCCGCTTGGACCCGCTGTCTTGTCGGGACACGTCTGCAGCTCCTGCCCTACCTGCCTGAATAATCCACAGTAGACTATTGACATTTTGTAAAATAGACCTGACACTCTGTAATGCCTTGTGATTATTTAGCGTAACTAAAAGTGTAATCTAAAAAAAAAAAAAAAAAAATTTCAAAAAGAAAGCGTGGACACTTTCTTCAGTGCCCCACGGGTATGTAATAGTTTTGCGTACTAAAAATTAATCCTGAGTTTTACCTGGCCACCCCTTGTACCTACAGTATGCTTTTCCTAGTCGGCGCCTAAAAGGTGGCCCTAGCTGGATATGTTTTGGCTGGTTTGCTCGTAGCAACCGCCATCTTTTTATTATGTTTTGATTTGCTGCCTAAGTTTTGTTATTGCAATAAAGTTCAGTTTCGGCTTTTGACTGGGCCTTGATAGTTATAAGTTATCAGTGTTCTGCTTTGTGCAACGAACACTGATAATTCACTGATAAATGGGGGAAATTTTATTGATAACTGATAGCTGATAAATGATAATTATCAGTAAATTTTGTGCAACACTGATAATTGATAACTGATAACTAACAACTGATATCTGATAATTATCAGTTATCAGTAAACACCGTGCAATGCAGTTTACTGATAATTTACTGATAGCTGATAATTTATCAGTTATCAGTGTTTGGTGCAACGGGGGCCTGGTTTTCCTGTGTTAGCAGACACTTCCACGAATTTGTACTCGTAGTACATATTAGTACAAAACGTACGAGTATTTGTTCAAAATAAAATAGTACAAATTCTGAGCTATCAGAAAAAGCATATTTTAGAATTTCTACTGATAAAGTGTCTGCTAAGTTCACTGACGTCAATTGGGGACGTATAAGAAATTTTTGTCTACAGGACAATCAACACAAAGATAGGAACATCACACTAGAAAAAACTAAAAATATTATTTTCTAGAAAAAAGATATTTTTTACGATCTAGTTTTTTAGTGGAAATTAGTTTTGGCGGCACAAACTAGACTGGAGTTTTTGCCGGTTTGTGGTGAAATAATTAGCTCGTTTCATGCAACCTGTGAAAAGTTAATCAACTTTGAAATGTGGGGCTGCCAACTTTACGCTTTTCAATGGTGTAATGTTTACTAAAACTGCATGCTTAGTTTACAATAAAACTTAAAAGCACTAGATCACACTACGTTTGTGAAACAAAAATTATAGTTTGTGCCGCCGTATTTTGTAAAAAATTATACTAAAAGAAACTGAAGTTTTACTCTATTTTGTGGTCTGGCTTATAATTCAGGCTTGTATGTTATGTATTTTTTTGTAAATCAAAGGCCCGTATTCACAAACTAAGGCCCGTATTCACATACTAAGTGTTATTCACATACTAACGCTAAGCGTTTGCTAAGCGCTAAGCGCTTAAGTATGTTTAGCATGTTAGAAGTTCAAGTTTGTGAATAACACTTAGCGCTTATAAGCGCTAACACTAAGGCCCGTATTCACATACTAACACTAACGCTTAAACTTAGTGTTTTGAAATTTTGAATTTTATAAAACATGCCACAGAGGCCTCCAAACTGCACAAAAATGGTGTGGTAAGTCAGTTTTAGATGCGCTTTTCACCGGCATACTCAAAAAGTTCCTATGTCGTAAGGTTCGGCCAAAAAGCACTAGGGTTTTTTTCCCGCACCACCATAATATTTTTGTCCCATATTAGGGATAAGAACTGACTCAGGCCCGTATTCACATACTAACAATAATGCTTAAACTTAGTGTTTACACTTAGTTTTAGGGCTTATAAGCGCTAAGTGTTATTCACAAACTTGAACTTCTAACATGCTAAACATACTTAAGCGCTTAGCGCTTGGCAAACGCTTAGCGTTAGTATGTGAATCAGGGGCGGTTCCAGGATTTCGAAAAAAGGGGGTGCAGCTTCGAAATTTTTTAGCTCTTATTATGGTTTCGTATTGTTACGCTATCAGTTTGAGTACATTGTGGCGTTAACAGTGACATTAAAACTACAGTTGAGCACTAAGCAGTTGGCTGGCAGGGGTCTGGGGGCGGCAGCCCCCAGAGGCTCATTTTTAGATTCTCAAAAAAACGTTTACGTTACAGACCTAAATGTGTCGTGATATTTCAGTTTCGCATTATGTTGCGTTCCTTCGTAGTGTTTAACGTCTAAATAGATCCAGGTAAATCAGCAATTACACGCATTACCACTAAGCCACAAGGTTGCAAGGGCCTGGAGCGACAGTCCCCGGAAAAAATATAGAGAATTTTTTATTTTTAGGTCAAATCTGGTCAATTGAAGACGTACCTCAAATTTTTTTCTGCTGGCAATAAAAACCAAAGAAGGGACCCTTGTGTAGAAATTCATTGGGAAAAATTTCGGGGGGATTTTTGGCTACGCCCTTAGACTACACCATGGAGGAGAGACTAACCCTAAGGCACATGCAGCATCTACATGCCCTTAATAAACTCCAGATACTTTCCCGTAGACTTGTGGCACCCATTTAGCGACGCCTTTAGATAAGTGCTCAAGTGGTGGACTGTACTGAAACACATCTATTGTAAACAGGTCACTTTAGTCTCTTCTTACTCAAAAAGATACTGTGAAACCTAGTGGTTGGGATTTGAACTAACTACAAACCTTCGGATTACATAGTCTGCAAGACCTAAAGGTAAAGCAACACAAGAAGTCATGAAAGTTTACGCGTGACAGGGTTGGTTTTTTTCGGAAAAAATTATGGCCGGAAAAAAACGGTTTTTTCCGGTTTTTTTTCCGAGTTTTTTTTCCGATGTCCAAAAATGATGATAAAGTAGTTCTGAAATGTAATCTTACATTTTGCGTCTTAGTAACTTCATTATTATTCACTGGTGACTCTTCAATGGTTATTAAGCTTCTTCTGGACTAGATAGATGCTATAACTACCATAATAGCCGGTGTTTCTGTTTTAAAATTTGTTTAATTAGTTATGGTGGGGTAGGAATGAGTGTAGGACTAAGGTGGGGTAAGTTCGCTGTCAGTTTATCAGTTTACTGGTGTGGTTCTAAAGTCGACAGAAAAGTGAATGGTTCCGACATTGCAAACTGCAAAGTGTATTCAAACTCTGCCATCCAGGTTGGGTATTTTAACCTTTGAAGAATTAATGTACTTCGCAATTCAAAATTGGACTCTTAATTGAATTTAAACAATTTTTGTCTAAATTCACAAAAAACGGGAAAACCGCCATATTATATACTTTTCGCCAAAAAAAGTCAGAATTGCGTCCAGAGAAAAGCTTTCTTGGCTCAAATAGAACAGCTCAAACCCCTAGATAATTGCCTAAAAGTTTTATGCTGTTGCATTCTGGTTAAATATTTTGATTTGTTGTTGAAATGTACGTGTACCAATACAAAAATTTATCCATTAAATAGATGTATAGCCTTATAGGGATTAGTTTGTTAGTATTATAGGGCGTATGTTTAAATGTTGATCCAATTTCGATGAATGGAGATCCGCTCTAATTGAGAATGCTAAAAATTCAAGTGAAACGTTGAATTTAATTTTTCGTAAAATCAAGTTGTTTTTTGTTGACCTGTTGAAAGGAAACAACCGCTCGAGGTTACTTAAAGTAGTAAAAAAATAAGCTGGTCCGACGTCACGAAAAATTTAATATTAAAAATTATAACTGTCATGAAACTTTCTAGCACTACTTGCGACTACCTATTAAGGAAGCAGGTGTTTATAGTATGTAGTTCAGTTCGGCTTACATACGGTATAGCGATATATGTAGTATAGTATAGTGATTATAGACACGGTTCATTATATTCTCTTATATACACACCCTGAAAAGGAACGGATAGCTTCATAGCTTCTCAATAAACCGTATATTTCCATGTTCATGAAGGGTTACGCAAATATCAAAATTTGAAGATTGTTCCCTCCAACCATTGCCAACTAGTTCAATAATCTTCATTAGTCACAAAAACGTCTTGCTTTTGTTTTTCTAAACGATTTTAAGCATTTTGTGCAAGTTTAACATTTACTGGACTAACTTATAAGTTTCGAGTTTTTTCCGTTTTTTCCGACCCCTAGGAAAAAAACGGAAAAAAACGGACATAGCCGTTTTTTTCTGGGAGTTTTTTCCCGGGAGTTTTTTTCCGGTGCCCAACCCTGACGCGTGAACAAACAAAGTCTATCATGAACACTGCTAATCTTCAAATTGACGAGGAAGTCATTGCAACAAATACAAAGCAGGGGTCTGGGGGCGGCAGCCCCCAGAAGCTAGCGAATTTTTGGTGTTTGGAAAAAATTTGTTGCATTGCGGCCAGGACTTTTAGACATCTAGCTTCTGCACCCCCCCTTTCGACCAGAAGGGGGGTGCACACCCTCCCTGGAACCGCCCCTGATGTGAATAACACTAAAGCCCGGTTCATACTCGTCTTTATGAAAAGTGTCCTTTTGTCTTTTGTCCTTATGCATAAATTTTGCACAGTTTTGATCGTTCTTTTGAAACTGTCTTTTTGTCCTTAAAGACAGTCCTTTTGTTCCGATCTTCATGTCTTTCTGTCTTTATCTTTTTGTCTTTATGTCCTTATCCTTTTGTGCTTTTGCTAGTCCTTTTGTCTTTTTCTTTTGAACTGTCTTTTTGCTTTTTCTCTTTCACAAAGAAGATAAAGACACTGCGTAAAGACACATCGGGACAAAAGGACAAGGATAAGGACATGTGGATGTCACGTGTTTTTTGTGTCGACTATTATGTATGCTTAGCTTTTGGTTTGGTTTTTTGTTTACTGCTGCTATAAGCTATAATTTTTTGAAATGAAATTAAATTTATTTTGCCAACAGCTTCGTTTTAATTATTTTTTAGTGATTTAGACTACTGTATTCAGTCTTTTTGTAATAATAACTATCTTATCTTTTTGTAATTTAGTCTTGTGTTTAGGTGAAACAAAATTTATTTTGTATTTGAATGAGTCCAGAGTTTTACCGATATTATGTCACCCTTGCTGCGTGCATTATCGCAAAAAGGCGATAAACAATAAACAAATAAATAAACGCAATAAACGCAAATACATCATTCACCCAAATAACCGGTTGCGTCCATATCGCGGGGAATTATAAAAATTAAATTTATAATTTTATTAAAAATTATAAAATTATGAAAAAAATATAAAAAAACAACGTTCATTATAATAATTATATTATGAAAAATTTTATAAAAAATTAACTTATATTTTTATTATAAATATAAAAAAACATTATAAAAAACAACTTTCTACTTTCGCTGCCAGCAAATAGAGGACTTGGTGCAATTTGATTGGCTAAGCACAAAAGGACTCTTCAAAAAGAGCAATGCTCTATTCAACAAAAAGACAAAAAGACAGGCATAAAGACTCTCTTTCTGTCGATGACGAACATTTTTTTTCGATGACGAACATTTCAACGGAGCTCGGTACCTCCGTTGAAATTTTCAACTGCGAACATCTATAGGTACATAAGCAGCTGGCAGTAATTTTAATATTAATATAAATAGCCATCCTTATTTATTATTAATTAAATATTAATGTAAATAGCACAACAGCGCAAAATATTAATTTATTATATTATTATATTATATTATCTATTATAATTTTAATATTAATATTAATAAAATATTTGAAATTAAAAGTATTTTTAATACCAATTTTTCATATTAATTATTAAAATAATAGTATGGACATTGGGACCAACTGAACAGCAGAATGGCCGTTCAATTCATACCTTCGCCCGTACAGCCATCTGCCACTTTGCTCGTCAGCTATATGTCCGTTCATCTACATATACTAAACCGCACTATTTCACTTTGTCCGTATATCATGCCCGGCAAAATTAATTTCAGTTCAACTTAGCCAAAACTCCAGGGCATACGGACAAACGGACATACTGTTCAAAAATATGAACGCAACTTAGGCCCAAGCTATGCCTTTTGCCTTAAACAGTAAGAATTGAAAAACGTATTACAGGCTTTGTCCGTATGCCCTACTGAAGTATAAATCGACCCTAATAGCTGTTAACTGAATAACTGATATCTGCGACCATACTGCAAAGAGAGTTGGCTGGCCGTTTCAAGCATTTGGTTCAGGCGTACTTAATTTAAGACCGGTTCATACTAGTCCTTGAGAACACAGAGGGACAAGAAGGACTAGGGCACATTTCGGTCAGCTGCTGTGAAGAATTAACGGAAGCGTTTTAGATGAATTTTGTATTCGGTCTGGAATTGAGGTCAAATAATTTCATGCCAAAAATCGCCTTATCTGGCCAGGTAATTTTGGAATTGCTCAAGGACAAAATGATAGGGACAAGGACAAGCCAGGGCGAGTATATGAACCGAGCTCCGTGAAATTATAACCAGCTTTTCAGCTTTTCTGAACTATTAAATTAGTTCTCTTTCGGCAAAATGATTTATGTAAAGTTTTTCAAAACTTTGGTTAATGTTGCGGAAAAGTTGAAACAAAATAATATTCAACTTTGAGAGTTTGCCACTATCTATTGGCACCAGACAGAACCACTAAATTCAATACTTTATTGTACCTCAATTTTAGTAGTATTAGGTAGTCTTAGGTAGTAGTAGTAGTAGTATTGGAAGTAGTTAGTAGTAGTTATTATTATTATTAGAGAATTTAGACTTTAATGAAAATGTTCTAATTCAGAATGTTTAGATTTAGAACGACTGATCTAATTTCGAACGCTGAAAATTTTCAATAATGAACATTTTCGATTACGAACATTTGCTTTTTCGATGACGAACATTTGCTTTTTCAATGACGAACATTTGCTTTTTCGATGACGAACATTTGCTTTTTCGATGACGAACATTTGCTTTTTCGATGACGAGCATTTGCTTTTCGATGACGAACAATTGCTTTTTCGATGACGAACATTTGCTTTTTCGATGACGAACATTTTTGATGACGAACATTTGCTTTTTCAATGACGAACTCGCCGTTGAAAAAGCAAATGTTCGTCATCGAAAAAGCAAATGTTCGTCATCGAAAAAGCAAATGTTCGTCATCGAAAATGTTTCGATCAATCCAAAATTTTCGATGACGAACATTTTCGATGACGAACATTTCTGATGACGAACATTTTGCTTCGATAAATCGGGCCCAGGTTCAGTCGTGATTAAGGAAAATCAAATGCAGCAATTTGTTAAAGTTTATAGCGAAAGACTATGCATTGCATTGCAAAAAACCAAGCAGATTCTTGTGGTTTTGCCGTTTTTTTTTACTTTTTTCGATTGTTATGTTTTTTGTATGGCATACTGAAGCTCATATAAAATTAAAATCGTTCTTGCAGCCTTTTAAGGTGGCGCTCTCAGAATTTGCACGTACTTTTAAAATTGTAAATTCTTATTTCCATGGTTCTATTGTTATTTAGCAAGTTGCGCGGTATCGAATTGAGCAATTTGCAAAAGGATTTGACCCAATTCATTTTTTCTGTGTGTCACGTGACTTACGAAAATCCTATTCACAAGGCACACATAATTCAATTCAAACTCTATCAATTTGGACAATTTATAGCTCGTTTGAAAGGTTTTCAAACGTATTGGATGATAATTTTTTGTTTTGTGAATTTCGTTTGAATTTTTTAGTTATAACGATTTTTAACTTTTCATGCAACTTTAACAATAAGTATCTCGCTTCAAAGTCTATTTTTAAAAAAAATAAAAATTAGTCAGTTTCTTTGATTATTCTTATAGTCAAAACGCGCGGTTTGGAATCTGTGCCCTTTGGCAGCCGTGCGCACGTGCGTGCGATTTGCACCTTGGTTTTTCATTGAAAAGTTGCATGGCTTGTTGCATGTTTTTATTTTTCGGCTGAATATGGCTTGACTTGACAGACGCTTGCTGTACGTTTGTCTATTTTTCAAAAAGGAAAGTTATTTAGTTTTACCTCGATTTTCTGCGCACGGTTTTTTTAGTTTGGTCGTATTAAAAAAATCACAAAAACGCAAATTTCGGATTTTGGGTTTTTTCAAAAATTTTCCACTTTGAGTTACACACACCAATCGACTCAACACCTTTTGAACAACTTTTTTTCAAAAACCATAGGTCGATTTCGCTTCAGAAAAAATAATTCGCCAAAAACAGATTCTCGAAGCGCCACCTTAACGAAAGTTTTTTTAGGTTTCTGAAATAAATTCCCCCCCCCCCCAGAATTTTTACTTACAAGTTCCAAACTTCCAAATCACCGGAAAAAATAGTTTCGAAATATCACTGAAAAAAGGAAAAATTTTCTTCACATTTCCTCTCTATTTCTGTCAAATTTCCTCCAGTAACAATTCTCACTTCCTGTCAGATTTCAGACACTTTCGCAACATTTCCGCAATATTTTCTTCATTTTTCCGTCACAATTCCTCCATTTAGTCGGATCAAGTGCAGTTGGGGGGGGGGGAATAGTGGACCTATTTTTTGGAGTAGAGCACCTTGAGGGAAGCATTTTTTGTAATAGAACCCCTATCCACAAATTTGGATTTTCTGAGCTATGACCCCTTGAAAATTGCATTTTCAGTGTTTTTGGAAGTGAACGTAGGCCAAAGTTCGAAGCGAAAAATGGCTATAATCTTTGTTTTTGGATAGTTTTGAGTGCGTTATGATGTTTTAAGGCATCGTCTAGGCTTAGTTGGCAGGATTCTCTAGGCTAAGCTGGCAGGACTTTTTCTGAAAATTTAGATTTTTTATTGCCTGAGCCTGAGCCTAAGCCTGAACCTAAGCCTAAGCCTAAGCCTGATACTAAGCCTAAGCCTAAGCACCATACTAAGCCTAAGCCCAAGCCCAAGCCTAAATTAAGGCCAAGTTTGAATTTGTTCAAAACTTGGACGTTTCTGGCAAATTTGGCGAATTTTTCGGCAGGAAACCGGTCAAAGAGCCGGATCAAGTGCAGTTGGGGGGGGGGGGGAAATAGTGGACCTATTTTTTTGACTAGAGCACCTTGAGGGAAGCATTTTTTGTAATAGAACACCTATCCACAAATTTGGATTTTCTGAGCTATGACCCCTTGAAAATTGCATTTTCAGTGTTCAAGCCTAAGCCTAAGCCCAAGCCTAAATTAAGGCCAAGTTTGAATTGGGTCAAAAATTGGACGTTTCTGGCGAATTTGGCCAATTTTTCGGCAGGAACCCGGTCAAAAAGCCTTTGTTTTGATTCTAAAAAATTGTAAACAATAATCTGACACCATTTAGACACGATTAGAACGGAAAAAAACAAGAGCTTCGGAAAAAAATTGCGAAAACGTCCCTCACTGAGGGCTCAGATTTCGGGGGGTCGTATCTCAGAAAATCCAAAAAATGAAATAGGGGTTCTTGAAGCAAAAATGCTTCCCCCAAGGTGCACTACTCAAAAAAATAGGTCCACTATTCCCCCCCCCCAACTGCATTTAACCCGCCTTTGTTTTGATTCTAAAAAATTGTAAACAATAATCTGACACCATTTAGACACGATTAAAACGGAAAAAACAAGAGCTTCCGATAAAAATTGCGAAAACGTCGCTCACTGAGGATTCAGATTTCGGGGGCTCGTATCTCAGAAAATCCAAAAAATGAAATAGGGGTTCTTGAAGCAAAAATGCTTCCCACAAGCAGTGGCGTATTTAGGGGGGGGCTCACCTTGCTCCGCCCGCCCCCCCGGTCGCAGCCCCCCCCCTTTGCGAAATCCTGGATACGCCACTGCCCACAAGGTGCTCTACCCCAAAAAATATGTTCACTATTACCCCCCCCCCAACTGCATTTAAGGTGGTAGTGTCGCCAAAGCAGTTTTGCTCATAAGGCTGCAAAATGAGAACTTTTTGCCTCGAAATTGTACGTTCACTGAGAAACTAGTGAAATGCCATATGGTGTCACATAAATACTGCCAGACACTAGACCACCAGTATCTACCAGTATTTTTAACCAATCACCATTTTGAGCCAGACATCACACAATAGAGACATTAAAAGTTCAAAAAATCAAGCCAGATATCAGATTGGCCAGCTTGTGAAGTACATGTAGTGTTTTGACGCACAATTTTTTGCCACAAATAAGAAAAATAAAAAATGAAGGTTCGTTTTTCTTTTGATTTCAAAATAAGTGTCTAATTTTTTTGCAATTTATCATTATTGCTGTGAGTACTTTACAGGTTACGCACAGTTTCACAGTTCAAACAGGCATTACTCCACAACCACTCAAGCAATTTGCACTAAATTTTGTGTGCATAAACTAGAGCATATGTGCTTTTACTGTGTGTAAAGAATTTGAACAAAAAGTTTTTTAATTGTGACGAAATTATCGAATGTGAATAGGTTTTCAAAACGTCATTTTTCCGACTTTGCGACCTAACTGCTAACTGTATGCTGCATCAATTTTTGTGAAACGTGGCAAAAATATTTGCCTTGACCCATATTTTTAGAATAAATAAAGAACCATGACCTATCTTTCACTGAAAAAGTTTTATAGTCGCGCAAAATCGACTGCTTTCGCGACACTACCCCCTTAACCCATTTAGTCCAACTTTCCGTCACTTTTCGGCACATAGTTTACGTTCACTTTTCCGTCATATTTTCTTCACGTTTCGGTCATATTTCCTTCACTTTTCGGTCATATTTCTTGCACATTTCCCTGATTTTTCTGTTATATTTCCTTCACTTTTCGATCATATTTCTTTCGTAATTGCTTCACTTTTCGTTCATACTTCCTTCACTTTTCGGTCATGTTTCCGTTATATTTTCTTTTACTTTTCGGTCATATTTCCTTTCACTTTCCTGCATATTTGTGTTAGATTTCGTTGACTTTTCTGTATGTTTTTTTACAAGTTTCTGCTTCAATTGACGGGTTGTTTGAATTCTTACTTTTTCCGCATTGTTACAAATACATTTCAGTCAAAGCGGAGGTAATTTTCCGGGTTAAGGGGGTAATTGCGTTTTTAGGTGTTTTTTTGGTAAGCTATAGCTCAGTGTTAACAAATTCAAATCACAAGTACAACAATATCGTACCTAAATGTGTGCCATGCACTGGAACTTGACCTTTTATTTGGTTTCCTGTCAAGCGGCTAAAAAAAGGTCATTTCCAAAATATTAACTTTTTTTACACAAAGTTTGCGCCACAGCTGTGATTTATACGATTACCTGTTGGGGCTGAAAGCTGGTAAGGTTTTTGACATGTTTAAAATCCCCAGGCATCTCCCCACTTTTTTAATAACTAGTCAATTTACTGAGAAAATAGCTTAAAAGCAAACGCACCGAAAAGTTATTATTTTCTTGTAATTACATTAAAGCCCCGTAAAAATGTCCACAGCTGAAATTTCGTAAAAGTAAGAGACATGCCTGGGGATTTTGACGTTTACAGTACTGTCCCGAAAATTCATGCTCAGGCGTCACTTATAACTTTCAATTTTTTTTCAATTTTTCAATTTTCAATTTCAATTCATGCTTCTAGTGGCGCAAAGTTTACATAGAAATCACAGAAACCGTTTTCGCAATTTTTTTCAGATACCCGTGTTTTCTCCGTTCAAAACGTGTCTAAATGGAGTTGGAATAATGTTTGCTATTTTTTAGAATCAGAACAAAGACTCTTTGACCTGGTTCCTGCCGAAAAATTGGCCAAATTCGCCAGAAACATTTTTGAATGATCTTTCTATCGACACCAAGATCAACAAAATCGGTTGAGGTTTCGCCGAGCTATGTCGAAAACAAAATTAGTGTGAATAGGAAATTTGACATAATTGCATTAAAGTCCTGAAGAGTACTGGAAATAGGTTTTTTTGAGCCCATTTTGACATTCAATTAAAGTGGCATTGCTACTCATTGCATGAGTTTAGTTCCAAACATGACTTTTTTGCTGAGCGCTACCTTAAGTGATTTTGGAACGGCAAAAATACGAGTTTCTAAAAATTTTGCGAAAACGAGCCTCCCTCTCCCTTTTTTTAGGTCGCCCCTAGTATGAAGTATATATTATAGTCCCATAAATTTAGATTCATTGTGGTGACTTTACACGTAGTTTGATGTTTAGATCGAAGATGTCTGATCAAGCCGGGGCAGATATTTTTAAAGAAGCCGCCGAGGAGGATTTATTTCAGTCAGCAATTGAGGTTGGTTACTTTATAGCAGTTGTGTAGAAGGGAGCACAAGGTCACTTCCCAACCCGTCGTTCGATTGTGTTATCTAGTTTTTTAGTACAGTTATTGTATAAAAGGCTTGATGGGTGTTTTAGCGGGAAAAATTCTGAGTTTTAGCAAGAGAAAGAGTGCATAATAGCGTCTCACTCTCTATAGAAGAAGAGTGAGACACTCTCCGCGAAGAAGAATGCGACTCAGCGTGAGCCACCGATTACCGGGCGGGGGGGAGGGAGTGCGCGGAGCAATGTGAGCCACCAGCTCAAGGGGGGGGGGGCTGCGACCCTCTAAGCGGGTTCTCAAACCGCAAAGGGGGGGGCTACAGCACACCCACCCCCCCCCCTCTATATACGCCACTGATTGCACAGAATGTCAACATTTAGCCTGAAAACGACCAGCGCATCTGCCTGTGCTAGAACACAGACAGGCTGGAGAGTGTCTCTGTCTCACTCTTCTTCTATAGAGAGTGAGACACTATCATGTACTCTTGGTTTTAGTCATAATGGTGTTCAGGTTTAACTGCTACTGAAGTTGGTGTAGATTCTGCCATGCGGAAATGCGGAATTGTTTGTCATTTGTTTCCAGGAACGTACGAAGGCTGCAGATAAAGCCAAGGCCGAGACTGATTTATTTGGAGGTACAATTATTTGTGTGTTCGTTGTTTAATCAGGGGCACGATCCATGCGCTTGAACTTGAAGCATAATATGCATATTATGTTTACAAGCGCAGTTTCTCATAATATATAGAAAATGAAATGAAAATTCCTAAATGTGTATGTGTCATGTGACCAATGAACGTGCACGGGTTTGCATTTTTTGGTCCAAAAAAGAATTTAAGTATTGTTATCACCACGAGTTTGCGGGCAGTTTTTTAACTGCAATTTTTTAAAATTGCGAAATATATACCAGAATAGGCTGTTTTGTCAAACTTTCAAGGAAACGGGGCTGTGTAAGCTCATGTTTTTGTGTGACTAAGCGACCGTTGGGGTGAATATAATCCTATTTTACTCAACAAATTGACCGTGATCGAAACCCATATAAAGCCTTTTTGTAACTTTCTGACTTACTTGTCTATCTCCTTTGGGTTACAGATCTCACGGAAGAAGTATCTCTGAACGATAATGGAGAGTCTGGTGATATGGCCACGCCCGCAGTTCCCATCACTAAGCCCAAGTCCGACATGAACGGCTCGTCAGGAGATCCGAATGCTTCGCCAACCCCACCCTTATTGCCGGAAATGGCCGATGGCTCGGAACCAGTGTCAGATGCCAGCGAGTCTGCTGCAGAGCTGAAAAAGGATAATGTTGTGGGCTCCCCCCTGACCACCAGCAATGTCTCCTCCATTCTGCCACCATTCTCCACGCCATTGAATCAATCTAGCCCTTCCCCTTTCGACGATGATACTCTGGACACATCCGGAGGAACGACTACCATCGGAGCTGCGGCCTCCATCACGCCGACTATGACTGAAACCCTGCCAAGCATCACACCGCCCATTGTTCCCATACAGCCGGCTACTAAAGCTAAATCAGAAGAAGTTAGTATAATATACTTAATTTTGATTGTTGTGTTATTTTTCGAAACTGCCTTACTTATTGATTGAATTGGTAACTGCGGTATTAGTAGTATTAGAAGACAATTACTTTCCGCTGTTCTATTGCAGACTTCTATTGTGATTCGCTTCATTGCTGTACGTTAATAGTTGACTGCAGTAGCTCTTTCGCCGCAGCGTAGTTCTCTCGGTCTTCAAAAGGTTGAGTACGGTTGTGCAGTTTCCGAAGCCGAACTCCTCTGTAAGGTGGTCTAAAAAAATCCGACTGCAGTATATATATGGTTTGTCAATTTTTTAATCAACAAATTTTATTTTGGTGCACTAAATAAGAATCAGTTTTGTAGGAAGAACCGTTGGAGTGGCCACCTGCCTCGCAGAAAGTTGAAATCACAGTGTCCGAAAGTGAAAAGCGAGGGGAAGGACTCGGTGGATATGTTGTGTATAAAATTGTTACCAAGGTTTGTTATCTACTGCTCTGAATTTCACCAGTGCAACATGTAATGCTAGCGCAGTGTGTTGAAGTAGTTTAGTATTAATATGTTAGTGTTGAGAACTTTTTATTTGCATATGCTTTGTGTATTTCTTTTTATCTGTATATATATAGATATACTATTCTATTACACAGTGCTAACGGCACATTATATACCTTACATTTTGTTTGTGAATTACGCTGTCAGATGTGCACCATAATATTTAACTGTTGACAATTCTGCTTTGCAATGAGCAAGTATAGCAAGCAAGTACATATATATCACACACATGTTGTTGTTACCCTTTACTGCTTGTTCGGATTATTTTCCAACAGGACGCTTTCGGTCCGCACGGAATATCTGCAAAACTATATGCCACGTTTTACGATTATTATGATTACATAGCGATTTCGTGACGTCCACAGCGATTGCCATATTATAATATTCTGCTTGCAGGTTAACGGTGTTCCAGGATTCAGCAAAAAAGAATATACCGTTTGGCGAAGATTCAGCGATTTTCTAGGTCTCCACGAAAAACTGGCAAGCAAACACATTCACAACGGGCGTATTGTGCCTCCAGCTCCCGAAAAAAGTGTCGTTGGTTCGTAGAGATTTGTGTGTTTTTTCATAACAGTGTTATGATCAACTAGCTTGAAAAAAATATATATAGGAGTTACATACTTGCTTCTTTTAGTGTCTTTGCAGTAAGTTTTTATCAGGGCTCTGCTTTTATTTAAGATAATATATTATATTATCATCAAAGCTAACACGCCCTGTTTATTAGATTCGTTTCAGCTTTATAGCTAAAATTCTTACTTTTTACGGCACCACTGATTTTTGTAAAGTTTAAGTAGTACAAATATACTCATTAAAAGTAATGGATTTACAATTGTTATTGTAAATTTTGGTTGTTTTCAACATTCTGTTTTTATCATAATATGACTGGGGTTATAAAACTGTTTTTGAAAAATGCAGCACGCATCGGCATCTTGTTGGTATTTGCAGGTATGGCGAAAACGAAGATGTCCTCTCATGATGCAAGTGAAGACGAAAGCACGCAAGAGTTTATCAATAGACGCCAAAAATCCCTTGAGCGATATTTGAGAAGAAATTCACAGCATCCTATTCTGTTACAGGTGCATAGGCTATGTGAAAATATTGTGGACACTAATTACTTCAGTCAGTTAAAGTCATTTAAGGGGGTAGTGTCGTGAAAGCAGTCGCGAAGTAATACCTGTTTAAACTGTGAAACTGTGCGTGAACTGTGAAGTACCCACAGCAATAATGATCAATTGTAAAAAATTTAGCCGCTTATTTTAAAATCAAAAGAAAAACGTACCTTATTTTTTCTTTTTCTCATTTGTGGCAAAAAAATGTGCGTCAAAACATATGTACTTCACAAGCTGGCCAATCTGATATCTGGCGTGATTTTTTTAACTTTGTTGTCCCTATTGTGTGATGTCTGGCTTACACATGGGGATTGCTTCAAAAAATTGGTAGATATTGCTAGTCTAGTGTCTGGCAGTAATTATTTGACACCATATTATAGCATTTTACTACTTTCTCAATGAACGTACAATTTCAAAGCAGAAAGCTCTGTTTTTGCAACCTATAAGCAAAACTGCTTTGGCGATACTACCACCTTAAACAGAAAATCATTGTATGGCTGACTAATTTTAGAATAGAAAAAGATGGTATATATTTGATGCAAGTCTTAATTTTTCTTCTAATTTGTATTGTACTTATTTCCATACCCAGTACCCGCTTTTATCACCCTGTCAGTACTGTCAGGGAGCACTATTATCTCGGTCGGTATAGCTCTACTCTAGTCAGGGTCAGATGCATAGTTGAATTATGTATGTTAATTAGCTCGATAAACAACTCGTAAAACCCACTGAGAATGTGCTCTATGTAGTTCTCTACTACACTACTTCTCAGTCCTAAATATGTATGATCGCCGGTACCACATAGTTAATAAGGATTATGTGTTTATTGGCTAATTCATTCGTAATGCAATGCAGGTATATGGATGTATTGGATGACTTTGTATTGACTACTAAGATAGACAATTAGATGTTGATAGCTCTAAACAAACCTGGTCGTTCTTGGTATTCATTGTGTTGGCTAGCAACATTTTACAGAAAACCTTTGTCTTGACAAGCAGCAATTTTATGCAAAATTTTCAGCTGCTTTTATCACTTTGGCAAAGTTTATACCTGTCGCCTTATAATACTTGTTGCGGCGTTTATTGCAATGTAATTATGTAACTCGTTGTCGTTGTAAGTTGTAAGTTGTAAGTTATGTCGTTATGTATTGTCAAGTATTGGAGAATTTATCGAAATTTTCTGGCCAGTTTTTCTGTACTTCTTTGTAGCGCTTAGCAAAAAATCATGTTTGGCGCTAAGCTTTTCTAGTATTATTTGATAAACTGATTGAAAGTAACCTCTTCAAAACTATTTGGACGCACTTATGAGTCAATGGCTTGGTGGTCCTTTCTGTACCCATTTGTTAATAATCATGAAAACACTTCTTACCCACAAATTGAGTTATCAGGAAAGAGGGTCCCAAAGTGTTAGCTAAACGAAGTTAAGAATGGCATTTTTTCAAAATTTAGGCTGTTCGGTCGGGCGGAGAGCAACCAAAAGTTTTAGTCTGTTATCTCAAGAGTACATAATAGGAGAGCATAATCAAGAGTGCTATTATTTACTCTTGGTGATATGTATGATATCAATGATACCAAGAGTACATAATAGCTTCTCACTCTATATAGAAGAAGAGTTAGACACTCTCCAGCCTGCCTGTGTTCTAGCACAGGCAGATGCGCTGGTCGTTTTCAGGCTACATGTTGACATTCTATGCAACATGTAGCTGACCAATCAGCGTGTAGATTCCCTGCGTAACACACTTTAGTATATAATCGCTGATGCGTTGATAAGCATTAAGATAGGGATAAAAGCTTAATAACTCATTATTTATTCATAGTCTGCTTGCAAAAACATTAAAAAAGGTTTGCAAATACCTCTAGGAATATTTTGGCAAACTTTCAGCGAAATTTATTGAGAAACTTTTGAGATATAAACTTTTCTGAATTTCTTCAAAGTTTCTCAATCAATTTTGCTGAAAGTTTGCCAAAATATCCCCAAAGGTATTTGCAAACCTTTTTTACTGTTTTTACAAGCAGACTATGAATAAATAATGAGTTATTAACCTTTATCCCTATCCCATTTTATGATTGGAGCACGTGCACAGGCGTCTGCCAATCAGAGAATAGAAGCTCGCTTCTGATTGGCCAGCCACATGTTGTATAGAATGTCAACATGTAGCCTGAAAACGACCAGCGCATCTGCCTGTGCTAGAACACAGGCAGGCTGGAGAGTGTCTCACTCTTCTTCTATATAGAGTGAGACGCTATTATGTACTCTTGATGATACTCCTCTGATAGTGTGCTTTTGTGTGTAGGACCCAGACTACCGCGAGTTCCTGACGCTGGAGGCAGAGCTGCCCAAGGCCTCGCACACGTCCACCCTCAGCGGGGCCAGCGTCATGCGACTGTTCGGCAAAGTGGGCGACTCCTTCACCAAGATCACTTACAAAATGGATGAGAGCGATCAGGTATTATAGATTTTAAATGAACTTATTCGGTTTTGGATTTTTGGTCATTTATTAATTCAGTTTATTTTGAAATTATTAATTTATCAATTTAATTTTGAGGTACACATTATCTTACGCTTGTGCGTTCTTCTATTGTATTTCTTATTTCATTCCTTATTATCACTAGTTTTGTTTTTAAATTTATGGTACTAAAAGCCGTTCAGTAGACTATTTCATGTTTTTTAATGTTTTAATTCAATGTTTTATGTTTATGTTTAAGTAGTAAATTTTAAAAATTACTATTTTTTTAACCTCTTAACGAATGATTTTTATAACTCTATCTTGAAATCTGGAATTCACACTTGGTTTTTCGATTTGTGATTCAAGTATTGTAAATGTTGAAGCGTTTATGATAGTACATTGGTAGTGGTCACTCAGCTGAGCTGGAGTTACATAATATTATATATCTGGTAAGGTCGTAGTAAAGTGAATTTTTGTTTTATGGTGTTTCAGTGGTTCGAGGATAAACTGGCCGAGATCGAAGTCCTGGATGAGCAATTCAAGAAGTTGCACAGCAGCATTGAGGCCTTAGTTCATTTTAGGAAAGGTAATTATTGCTGACGCTCATTTTGTGGCACTAACAAGCGCACTTGTATTGCCCTGATGACGACATGAACAGGGTTTTAGCCTGTATTATGCATTTGATGGCTTTCAACGTGAAGGTTGATATTATGAGCCTCGATTTATATAATATCTACAGTTGTTTGTTCCGTTGTTCGTTCAGTCGGCAAAATTAGGAAAAAATGAGGTCACTAGTAACGCAGATTGGGTGACGTGACTCGTACTTTTGTTGGCTCAGCGGACTATTATGGCTGTCAGCATGACTCGACCCCCATTTTTAAATTATGGTTTCAGTGCAAATTTGATGTACGGGTTTAGTTTTTTAGTTTTCAGTACAGTTATTTTTCAGCGTATAATGTAAATATTCTATTCTTTTAGCCTTAATAGTGAAACTTATTCAATGCATAGTTTAAACCTGCAATGTGAACCAAAATTCTACGACTAAAATACTTGTGGATGTCCGATTTAGACGGGTTATTTTTCTGAAAAAGACCTACTGCTGTTATTATTCGTGTTATTGCAGAAATGGCAGTGAATGCGGACACATTTTGCAAGAGTATGTATATGCTGGCGGCCTGTGAGGAGAACACAGCGCTGTCCCGAGCCTTCTCCCAGCTGGCGGAGACGGAGGAGAAAGTGGGACTGGTGCATCAGGAGCAGGCCGACAAGGACTTCTTCATCATGGCCGAACTACTCAAAGACTACTTAGGACTCATCAACACTGTGAAAGTAGGGTTGAGTGGAGTTTTAATTTTTGAAAAATATACAAGGATCAAATTTTATATCAGACAATATGGATCGGTTTTCGAGAAAGTTTTGCATTTTTTTTTTTTTTTTTTTTTTTTTTTTTTTTTTTTTTTTTTTATATATATTTTTATTTTATATATAAATATTATATAATTAAACCAAATCAACGAGGACCCCGAATAATAAATAATAATATTAAAAATCATTATTTTATAATTCAACCATTTTTTTTTTCTATTTTTTATTATATTTATTATGATAGTCTTTCTGATGATTGTAGTGTGTAATTTTGAAGTATGCTGTTTTTTCTGTGAACTATAATTTTTAATCAGACATAACTAGCATACTTTTAGGCAGATTTTATTGGGGGGGGGGTCGCTCCCATGGATGATTGGAGGATGAAAAAGTCACGATGAAACAGCATTGATAAACAAAAATATGTTTATAGCTTTACGGATACTAGATTTGTTTACGAATACTAGATTTAACAAAAAAGGACGAAAATACCACTAAAGCGTGTTTAGAAATCAGACAACATGCATGTACGATGTACGGAGGGGAAGATGAGGGAGCCTTTCTCCCCTAAAATTTCGAAAGTTCGCGCGGGCATCCGTACATAATAGCGTCTCACTCTATATAAAAGAAGAGTGAGACACTCTCCAGCCTGCCAGTGTTCTAGCAAAGGCAGATGTGCTGGTCATTTTCAGGCTACATGTTGACATTTTGTGCAACATGTGGCTGGCCAATCAGAAGCAAGCTCCTATTCTCTGATTGGCCAGACGCCTGTGCGCGTGCTCCAATCAGAAAACGAGATAGGGATAAAAGGTTAATACCTCATTATTCATTTATAGTCTGCTTGCAAAAACATTAAAGTTCGCAAATACCTTTGATGATATTTTGGCAAACTTTCAGCGAAATTTGCATGAAAAACTGCTTGCAAAAACATTAAAGTTCGCAAATACCTTTGATGATATTTTGGCAAACTTTCAGCGAAATTTGCATGAAAAACTTTCAAGAAAGTGAGAAAAGTTTATATCTCCAAAGTTTCTTAATCAGTTTCGCTGAAAGTTTACCAAAATATCCCTAAAGGTATTTGCAAACCTTTTTAATGTTTTTGCAAGCAGACAATGAATGAATAATGAGTTATTAAGCTTCCAACCCTATCTTAATGCTTATCAACGCATCAGCGATTATATACTAAAGTGTGTTACGCAGAGAATCTACGCGCTGATTGGCCAGCCACATGTTGCACAGAATGTCAACATGTAGCCTGAAAACGACCAGCGCATCTGCCTGTGCTAGAACACAGGCAGGCTGGAGAGTATCTCACTTTTCTTCTACATAGACTGAGACGCTATGTACTCTTGGTGAGGGGGTAGTCTCAAATCTGAACAAATACCTTTATCTCCATCTGACAGTTTATTAGAAAATCTCAGCTAGTACTTGTGGTAGTAGCAACATAAAAATTGTGCAGGATAGATATTTTTTATACTTACTTTATTTTTTATGTTAGGTGATATTCCACGAGCGCGTGAAGGCTTGGCAGGCGTGGCAATCTGCTCAACAAAATTTGGCCAAAAAACGGGAGAACAAGTCGAAACTGGAACTAGCGGGCAAATCGGACAAAGTACCAGCTGCCTCCAAAGAAGTCAAAGAGGTAAAATAAATATGGTGATGGACGAATTAAAATGTACTGCTGACTTCATAATATTGAAAGTTTATGTTGTCAGGTTATTTTCGAAGTTCAAGCTTTAGTTTGTTTGTCTTATTGGTAGAAAGTATACGGAAATCTTGTGACATACTCTATCTATACGCGTTTTTGCCAAAAAGCCAGTTATTTTTTTACATTTTAAAAAACACACCCAAAATTGCTCTATCGAAGAAGAATATTTTCAATGTACTAGTTTCGTTAATTACAGCGAAGTTTGTTAATTATTATCCAAAAAATGCCGTTTTGCTTGGCGCATGTTTACATAGTTTTTCGGTGATGGGGTTGCGGTTGATTTGCAGGGCTTTTTTATGAGCATGTTGAAGTTGTATAGTTGAGCTCTGAACTTTCTTGATCAGTAGCTTACCTTTTATAGTGCATGAATGATATCGGTGATTGTTTCCATCGTTTTTGTTTGTACAAAACTTTTTAGCCCCACTTTTTGCAGTGTATTTTCTTTTTGAGTGTAAATAATGCAGATTGCATATCCGTATTATTTAATATATTGCTTATTGTCGCTTTTTGTCTTGTGGCTTGTCAGTTTTTTGTATTCACACTAGTATTTGGCGATGCTACAGAATAATAATTATGCTATCTTGAGATTTAATACGAAGACGTCTACTTGTCTTGAGCCACTGTTTGCGTTAAGCTTGCACAGCTTTTCAAGTGAAGACAATAATACGTAATAAATTGTGTTTAGTATTTGAGAATATGTTTTTAATGTTTTCGCAGTGGCGTAGCCAGGAAAAAATTTCGAGGGGGCACTTTTCGAATTTTTTGAAATGTGTTAAAATGCACTTTATAATTTTAACGCAAAAAACGACACCAATTAGCATGTTTCGTTCAAAACATCGCCTTTTTTTTGACCGGTGCGGCATCGAACGAAAGTAAAAGTGGAGCTCACTCAAAACACCAAAATTACGAAACTGGTGGGCCGACAAAAAAGAAGAGGCCAGTAAATTTGAAAACTAAGAAGTTTTTTTTGACATTACGAGAAAGAGCCGCAAATTTACTAAAGATGTTATTTTTGCTGCGATAAAACAGCTAAAAAGATACATTAAGCAGTGTTTTAAGCAAATAAATAGTGCATAGTGCAGAATATGCATATGCACACGCTTTATTAAAACACAAATGTAAAGAACATTGAGCAGTTGCAGGGGTCTGGGGGTGGCAGCCCCTAGAAAAAAATTGCGGAAATTTTTGACTTTTACGCCAAAGTTTGTCAATAGGTGACGTACCGGAAATTTTTTCCGGCGGACCATAAAAACCAATGGGGGACCGGGGACCCTTGTGTAAATTATCAGTCGAAAGAAATTTCGGAGGTAAGAAATTCTCCCCATTCGTGCCCCGCCCCCCCTGCTGCCCCCCTGTAGTGTTCATATCGATATTGATAATAGCTTACGAAAATTGTGAATTTAATAGTTTAATGCTGCCCTGCTAAATTTTGTTCCTGCTTCAAATTATTTAGGCACTGTAAAAATTCAAATTGCTTAAGAAAATTTTATTTCTGCGTTTCGCCAAGTACCAAGTTTGAGACATAATATGTACATGTGTTGTCCCTAAGTATTTAACCTACTCTTTGGTTTTGTAATACCACGTCGAATTTGCGATAGAAAATTATTTTTCCATTGCTTGCGTGGGAAAATGGTTTTATAAAAAAAGTTAGAGAATAAATTTTTAGTTTCAAGTTAACAAGAAACAGTCATTTTTAAGCTTATTTTCGTAAAAAAGCTGCCGGCTGTTTAACATACGTATATTGGCGGGATGTCGGATGTCATTTCATTTTTTGTGTGTATTTAATGTGCTTGGGGACAACAGCATGCAGATGTTGCTAGTAGCGTTATTTGTCCGTTATTCTACCTACTGACCTGTTGTATATATATATATATATATATATATATATATATATATATATATATATATATATATATATATATATATATATATATATATATATATATATATATATATATAACTGATGTAGAGTGAAGCAACGTTGATCGTTAGTGAAGTGTGAGCCAGCCCTAGCCTAGGTTTCCCAGTGCGTGTGTGGGCGTGTGTTGTTGTGTGGAGTGGTTGTGTGTTGCAGCTGTTTGAGCGGTTGCAACTGGTGTTGCAGGCCGAGGTGCGCGTGCAGGAGTGCCAGGACCAGTTCGAGGCCATCTCCAAGATGATCCAGCGAGAGCTCAAGCGCTTCGATGCCCAACGGGTCAAGGACTTCAAGGCCGCCATTGTACAGTACCTGGAAAGTCTGGCCCTCACACAACAACAGGTACATTTATATACTCTAGCAGGATACTATGGTTGTCAGTAAGACTGAACTGATTCATATGCGCTGTATGAGCAAATCAATCGGCCTAGTTTCCGTTGAAATCGACGTCGAATGTCGATTCATATCAATGGCCATTAATTGTCCGTTCTTCAGGCGACATAGTTAGAAAAGACGTCTGTCTGTGTCTGCGCAAGAAGCTTCATCTCAAGTTTTAAACATAAAATTTATTAAAGTATTTTTTACAAATGAGAAAAACGCGTTTGTGAACATAGGTAGCTATCAGGCACGTGAGAATGATTTTGAAGAAATCATGTCTAGTATAAATATCTGAAATGTAAGAAAGTTTGACAGTCGAATTGCAAACTTGATACCACCGGTTTCGTACCGCCGTTGGTCGATCCCATCTGGACTTCTATACTAAACAATTAAAGTGTTATCTACTTATCGAAACTTTTGAATGTATTTAGGTAACGAAATACTGGGAATCATTCCTGCCTGAGGCCAAGGCTGTGACTCTATGATCTGAAGATTCATGCCCAAAGCTGTCCCTTTATCAGGGTCTGTATTCTCAAAGGCTGGCCCTACACACCGATAGCCAACCTTAGCAAATAATACTGATTGGTTCTCTATGGCTGTGCGGTCAATTATGATAACTTTATGCTATTCGAAATTCATTGAGAAGCGAAGCGCTGGAGTAGTCATATTCTTATTAATTGTATTAGTATTTCTTGCTCCTTAACTAAGTTCAAGCAGACTACTTTTTGCTATTGCTATTTTTTATTCATAAGAACTACATTAGGGACTATTCACGCGGAACCAGCTAATTAATCTATTTTTAAAAGCAGTTTTGGGTTTATAATTGTATCGATTGCCTAATGGAGTATCAGTAAGCACCAAACCAAAAGCAAAAGCTGTGTTAGTGGTTAGTTCTTGAGAATACAGTCCCGAAACATACGTTGCAACAAATTTAATTATTATTTATTGTTAATATTAATTACAGTTTAATTATCAATATTGTGCGTAATTAATATTTTTATCCAGCCTGTGTTGTTTATTATTATAAGTAACTGATATTTATATTTTTTAATTCCTAATGTGTTATGGTTCTTGATGATTGTTCATTAATGTCGTCGTTCCTTTTGAATTTGATGCTAATTCGTGATAATACCAGAGTCCAGATATATATTATGGTGTTGTATACATGTTTTGTCTAGGCCCGATTCTCACGAGGCAGAAATAAAAAATAGCAAACAAGTAGCAAGGTCTTATCTTAGAAAAAAGTAGTAATAAAAAGATGTTAGAAAGTCTATTTATGCGTTTGTTACTGACTGATGTATTATTTCTGTCAGTCAATTCGATCATTTCCCCGTTGTTTATTTTCTTTTCTTATTTTTGCATCACTCAATTCAACCTTTTCCAGGTTCTTAATTTTCTTTTCGTATTTCTTATTTTTGCATAGAGGGAACCGGACCCTTAGCTTCTAGTTCATAGATCCAAATAGGGGGGGTACCGTTATCGAAATTTCATAGAAAATACTGGGACCTTCAGGGCTTCAGGCTGCGTCCTGGACTCTTGTTTAAACTAAAGCTGCTGACATTTATTTTGATGAAATATTTTGCGTATCGCGTGTATAGGAGCATGGGCTTAAGTGTGTGAATTAAATTGTTTTAATGAATTAGCTATTGTTACGGTTTTTTTTCAAAATCGAGCAAAAAAATTATCGCTTCTGCTACCCAAATCTACGTAACGTTTTGTGTGTGTGTGTGCGTCGTGCGAGTATGCATATGTGTGTGTATGTGTGCTGATAAGCATGATGTGTATTGTTTAACATCATCGCATTACCTTTCTGTGTTGCAATGGCTTACCATAATGTTTGCCATCTGATAGAATAAAGTGGTTATATCAGAGAATGACGGGTTGATTGTTTTATTATAGCAGCACATTACGTACACACGTGTTCATAACATCAGGGGTAGAGTTTTATAATCCTAATAGTCAATGAAGAATGCACTTTTAATGGTTTAAATTGGTGTTCTGTTAGGAGAACTTTGAAGTTGCCAATTTTGCGGAAACTTCCAGTCCAAAACATAAATAAGCTCAGTATAATGATTCGTAGATGTCTGGTAACCAAGCAGAGAAAGGCGTGTGATGACAAGGCACAAACATTCGCTTCTAAGGGATCGGTTGAGGTTTAGGAGATGTGATAGGAAGAAATAGTTGATATTGATAAGCTGGTGTGGCCGATCTTTTATCAGCCGCACTGATACCAAACGCTGTGATGAATATATTCACAATAGTCAGGAGAAAGACGAATATAACCACAGCCGTATTGATAGTATCCGCCGCGTGCTGTCTTTTTGATGGCTCGTTGATGTTGATTTTGCCTGAAATGTAGTTGGGGTAGGGTCAGGGCAGTGGTTGGCTTTTTGTTCCACCTAGAGGTGGAACATTTGTTATCGTTTGTAGCTCTTGTAACGTTATGCTGAGCTCGTACGTTGTGCATGGCATTTTGTTCATTTTTGCTATCAGAGTCCTTCCTCTCCACAAAACTGTAAACGCCATAATCAATTATTTACAACTTAAATTATTTAGCATAATTGTTCTTCGCTTCATGTTAATTTAAATGTCCCCCCTGTTCCAGAATTTTTCAGAGAAAACTTTGACTGCGAAATGTTAATTTGCATATTGGAGCGTAAATATGCAAATGAGCAACAGTCAAGTACACATCAGCGTTTAATATCAGTGTTGAGTTGTCGTTGTTCATTGCGAATATAGAGACGATTTGTAATACAATATTTACATATTTACAACGTGTGTTCTGCTGTTTTTTTGGTCATCGGTGTACAGTTGATGCACGGCAGCAACCGGCGAAGGGGAGTGTCCAGCCCCCGGTAGAAAGCTGGGTGGGTGGTCCTAGTTTTTTTTCGTCGACAGCCGGACAGCGACAATTTTTGTAATTTTAACTCAATTTGTTTCAATTTTGGCCGCTGCCGGTAAATTTTGACGATTTTTCTATTTTTTCTGAATTTTGATACACTTTTTGGCCACCAGAAGGGTGGGTCGGGAAGGTTGAGGGGGGTGCCTGCTGTCTGAGAGGTGAGGTGCCGACACTCATGGGGGAGGGGGGTGTATACTGGTTACCACTTACCACATTACCCCCCATGTGCTTCTATGAGCATAAACCACTCCCGGATTGATGGATTTTCTGAATTCCTCTGCTGCATATGTCAGTAACTTCAAATAATGTAACGTCGTACCTAGGTGCTACTAATACCTACATTACCTATGAACACCTAAGTCATCAAGAGATAATGTACATGTGTAGGTGCGTAACCAAACTGGAATAGCTACACATGTCATTGTGTGTGTACCATTTCGCATTTCGTAATAAAAATGAAAACGAGAAGGAATAACTACTCCAGGGGCCGGTTTCATAAAACTACAATCCTACAATTGTAGCAAGCGCGCGACAGCAGGCAGAAACTACAATTGTAGCAAAAAGTGGTTTCATAAACCAGCTGTGTATTTTATGTGCTGCTACAATTGTGAAATCACAATCCTAGGATTGTTCTTCCACAATTCTAAGATTGTAGTATACAATTGTAAAATGTTTTTTTACAATCCTAGGATTGTAGCACACAGGTGTGAAGTAATTACAGTCAATTTGGCAGCAAAATTTTACGCAAAATTATTTCACATCTAACAGTTATTAAATCAACATATTCAATCTGAAAATTGTTAAAAAATGATGCATAACAATGATTTTTAACTAAATACTTAAATACGGAAGCGGTTTCATAAAATTACAATCCTACAATTGTGGACTACAATTGTAGAATTTCAGTTTCACCAAGTCGCCCACAATTGTGAAAGCCTACAATTGTAGATTCACAATGGTTTCATAAACGCTACAATTGTAGGTACTCTCAGCACGTGTAGATGCGCGACTTTTCAGGCTGCTACAATCCTAGGATTGTGCCCACAATTGTTGGTTTCATAAACAGAATTGTAGTTTTTTATGCTGGCTAGAATTGTGAAATTGTGCCACAATTTTCACACTTCTAAAAAGCAGCACACGTTATGTTTTTCAATATTTCCGTTTGGTATCGTTTTATTATTTTGAAATCACGATATGGGTTTCGTTCTATTTGATTGTTTGCCAATTTATATTGACATTCTTTACGCGTCATGTTCATTTTTTAATAATTATTCACTTTTACCTAAACTTCATTAAAAACTCATCATAATTGAATTAATTTTACAATTTTTTGTCCCTATTTGTAATAAACTTGTAGTTATATAGTTGAAAAATATAATAATACTTTTGTCCGTTGCCGTGTGTCTATTTGCCCTTGAGCTCTTAGGTTCCATGTTCATACGTTCCTTATAACCATAAAACATTCCTTTGGTTGGGCAAACGGACAATAATACATTCCTTTGGTTGGGCAAACGGACAATAATACATTCCTTTGGTTGGGCAAACGGGCATAATACAATTCGTCCATACAATAAAATACAAGCACAATTAAGAATAGAAAAATTCTTAAAATAATTATAAAAAATGTAAAAAAACTGCAAAAAAATCTAAAAATACAATTAAAACAATAACTTTTACAAATGACAATAATATAAACCAACAACTGTACGAAAAATTTATATGCGCACTTATATAAGCGCATATAAGATGATCGCCTGCGCAGGGAAACTAATATGCGAAACTCAACGCTGAAAGTGTCCACAATTGTGGAATTGTAGGCTACAATTGTAGAATTGTGGCCTACAATTGTAAGAGTCAGCGTAGAAATGTAGGATTGTAACTAACAACGCCAGAATTGTGTGCTACAATCCTACAATTGTAAATTCACAATTGTAGGATTGTAAAATTTTCACAATTGTTTTATGAAACCGCATTTGGCTACAATTGTAGTTTGTCGCTACAATTGTAGACATGCTACAAGCCTAAGATTGTAGAATTCTAAATTCAATGAATTCAACTGCTGAAATAGAACGTAATTCTACAATTCTAGACAAAAATCACGTGTCACAATTGTAAGTTTATGAAACCAACAATTGTGATCTACAATTCTAGGATTGCAGTGAACATTTCATGCATGCAGCAGGCGAAGTGAAGGCTACAATTGTGATGTACAATTGTAGGATTGTAAGGCTACAATTGTGAAGTTTCACAATTGTGGCTAGCTTGATGAAACCAATTTCACTGCATTTTCACATTTCTAGGCTACAATTGTAGGATTGTAGTTTTATGAAAAGCCCCAGGTCTAGGAGTTTTTTGAGTTTGTGGCCTATGTAGGTCAAGCTCGTGATTGTTGTGATCGCCCACAGGCCGAAAATTTACACTGGCCAGAAAGTAGCTTTAGAAAACTTTATAGTGAATGAGTTAGTTCTACTTACTTAGGGGCTGTTCACAAATTCGGATTAACTGGATTAAATTAACTGAGTTAACTACAATAACTACACATAGAATTGAAGTCTCTCCAAGAATTTGCACGTTCATGCACTTGACACAGAGGAGCAATTGTGTTTAATTTGAAAAAGGTCTCATGCTTCTGTCTTGAGTTACCTATTCCAGTTAGTTCAGCTAATCTAATCCAGTTAATCCGAATTTGTGAACAGGCCCTTAGTCAGAACTTTTTATCTTTACGTAAATTTAAACGCAACATTTTATTAGCTAAATTTGACCAGTGTTACAGTAAAGTGCAATAACCAGACTTATACTGCACTCAGCAGCGTGCAGTCTACTTATACTGCACGCTGTACTGGAATTGATTTACAAGTCACTTATAGCACTGGTGGTTGTGCTAAAAGTAATTGATACGCATGTGTGAAACCCTCGTGCAGGTGCACTCGTGCTCCTGCACTCGGAGTTTCACAGAAACATGCGTATAAATCACTTATAGCACTCCAACCAGTGCCATCCTAACCCATACTTACTTTTCGTACATAGTTACCGTGAAAGCAGCAATGTCAAGTAACTTTCGCGCAAACGTTGACGCTCGATTAATTAAATTATTGACTGGAAAAACTGATTGATTGACAAACTGACAAATTGATTGCATAATCAAAGCATTAACTTTCTACTTGAACTGTCGTCAAGGCAATGCTTGCTTGTTTTATTGCCGGGGTGGAACCCTGCTCCTTTTAGGAGCAACTTGTTATAAGTGATTTTTACGGATGAGTTTGTGCAACTTCGAGCTGACGTGCACGAGTGTGCGTTGCACAAGCATTCGCATGACCGTATCCGAATCTGCAGATGGGGGAAGCTGGGTTCGAAATGGGGGGAAGCTTTACCTTGGAGTGTTTCTTCTAGGGGAAGATTTACCTCAGAGTGTTTTTTAGGGGAACTATTTTCTCTCGGAAATTTTTACCCAGTGACGGTGGTCCTTTGAGCCACCTGAGTGCTGACTGCACTGCCTGCTGATTGCAGCGCCTGCGCTCTGTCACAGGCATGGGGGAGAATGAATCAATCTTCGTCAATATGTAAGACACCATTATGTATACTCTTGCTAGTTGCTGCAAGTATGACGTATAACTTAGCTATTAGCCTAGTGCAAACTATATCGGTAACCAGGTTATTATGAGACACTGGATAATAATTACACCTTATCCAAAATTGGATTTAACGGATTAGATTTAAATTAATTTTGCTAATAACACAGCAGAAATTAAAACAAGTTGCCCCTAAAAGGGACAGGGTTCCTTCCCGGAGATGCTGTAAAAATTGTGTAAAAGACGGATATAATGTTACCAGGAACCTAAAACCATAACGCAATGCAATCTATGACTTTCTACTGCTTTTTACAGTCGTTACAACTGCGACGTAAAATAGGAGACGAATAGTGAACGAATAGAGACGAACTCTGAGAAGCCAATAGTGATAAAAAGAGCAGTTACTACATATAACTCAAAGCCCAGCAAAACCGGTACGATCCGGGCCCGAACAAAAAAAACGACTACGGCAGCCGGAGTTGAGATATGCCAGTAAAACCTGGACCCCATACACAACAGTACTATGGTTATCTCGGAAAAAAACAGTATGACCCGGAGCCCAGACAAAACAGTACAACCCGGAGCCCAGACAAAGCAGTACAACCCGGAGCCCGGACAAAACAGTACGACCCGGAACCCGGATAAACCAGTACGACCCGGAGCCAGGATAAAACAGTACGACCCGGAGCCCGGACAAAACAGTACAACCCGGAGCCCAGACAAAGCAGTACAACCCGGAGCCCGGATAAAACAGTACGACCCGGAACCCGGACAAAACAGTACGACCCGGAACCCGGACAAACCAGTACGACTCGGAGCCAGGATAAAACAGTACGACCCGGAGCCCGGACAAAACAGTACGACCCGGAGCTCGGACAAAACAGTACGACCCAGAGCCCAGACATAACAGTACAACCCGGAGCCCAGACAAAACAGTACAACCCGGAGCCCGGACAAAACAGTACGACCCGGAGCCCAGACAAAACAGTACGAGTGTACGACCCGGGGCCCAGACAAAACAGTGCAACCAGGGGTGGACGCGGGTCGAAATTTTCGACCCGTGACCCAACCCAACCCGCGGCTCTAGACTCGTGGGTAACCCGCGACCCAACCCGCGCCGTAAAACCCGACCCGCGACCCACTTTGACCCACCACTCTATAACCATAACGTACATTATACACAAGCGTGTAGTCAGGATTTTGAAAAGGGTGGTCGCACCTTGTCCTCTTTTTTGCTCACTTGTTCAAACTCAGTATTGCGGGGTCTGAGCGCCACAGCCCCCAGAATCCAATTATTTTTACACTTATTGGCGAAGTGGCTTACATAATAAGATGTAAATTTGGTCATTTAAATTAATTAAACTAACTGTTGCGGGGGTCTAGGGGCGGCAGCCGTCAGAAAAAAAGAAGGTTTTTTGAATTTTCAGACAAAATTTGGTCAACTGGAGACGTAATAAAAAAATTTTCCGACAGGTAAAATAAAAACAAAAGGTGGGAAGTTGATATGAGACAGTATATTACACAAGTAAATACAGCATAACGTACTCTAGTAGACAAGCATATATAGGCTTTCATGAAAGTTAATAACAAGGAATAGTAAGCCACAGAGTTTGCAGGGGTCTGGGGGCGGCAGCCCCCAGAAAAAATTTTTAGAATTTTTGAAAATTTTAGACCAAATTTTGTCAATTGGAGACGTATCCGAAATTTTTTTGGCCGGGCTATAAAAACCAAGGGGAGACCCTTGTCGACAATTCTTCAAGTTCCAGTTTCCGCGGGTCAGAAAAAAAATTTTCGACCCGTGCAGCCTGAAGTGGGTACCCGCGGGTCGACCCACGGCTAAAATTTTCCGACCCAACCCAACCCAACCCGCGGGTACCCGCGGGTACCCGCGGGTACCCACGACTCGCGTCCACCCCTGAGTGCAACCCGTAGCCCGGACAAAACAGTACAACCCGTAGCCCGGACAAAACAGTACGACCCGTAGCCCGGACAAAACAGTACGACCCGGAGCCCAGACAAAACAGCACGACGCTGAGCGGCCACATACATACGATGGAATACCATATGACGATAATCTTCCAGATTCCCAACGCTGAAGACTAAACGACTGAACTGTGCAGGAATTCATAATCTAATTAGCATATTATTTTATACAAACTCCGCCTCTAAAGTATATATGATTGGCTATTACTGCGCTATACGTAAATCTACGTACAATGATTGGTTACAGGCTTGTACCTAATTTACATATCGAGCTGGATAGGCTAGCCAATTTCACAGCTGCCTGTCATAGTCCAGACAGACAACAACATTCAAGTGGAACAGGGGGGGTGAAAGTTGCAAACAGAAAAACTTAGCGAAGAATAGCATTTTTGTTGAAAAACAAGATACGTAGTTTTAAATTTTGTCAATCTTTAATTTCCCAGTTTTGTGTATATTTAGTTTAGTATTTTTCATGTCTAATATTCGTTGTGCCCACTATTAGCATTGATAAACACCCCCCAGGCGACAAAAATACAGCAGGGAACGTAGGGGCTAGGAATACACACAAATCATAGGCAAGGCTGCGACATAATTTGCGCATTCCTGTTATCGGAACAAAAACCGATAACAAAGGTTCCTTCTCTAGAAGGAACAAATATCCGGCTGAAATTTTGCCTAACATGTCTCATGTAGATTATCTATTAAGCGTGCCAAGTTTTAACTAATTACGTGCACTTGTCGCTGCGTTATTGACAAAATAAAGTTAAATCTAATCCGATAAATCCAATTTTGGATAAGACCCATAGACCATTTTATAAATTACAGTTCATGTATTGGCGTTTTTCTTCACTCTCTCTTTTGACAAACCTTAGCCAAACGTAAATTTAGTCTTACTCAGAACAATTAGAGCAATGCCGACAACGACTTGCAAAATAATAGAAATACTGAGAAGAACAAGGATGGCGTAGTAAAAGGGGTGGTCGGAAGAGGCCATCAGTAAGGACTTCAGTTGGCCCGCATTCGCCATCAGAAGGGCGACGTCTAATAAAGCCTGTCCAACAAAAATTAGCATATAAAACAGCAGCTAACAGAGTAGGTTTTGCAATTGTTCAATTAATACATAGGCCAATAGTTGACGTTAAAAGACAGTAATTGGTAAAGATGAATCACCAGATACTAAATAGTTTAGGTATAATAATACCTACATAAATGTACCTATAGCTTTCAGTAGTTAGGATAGGAATATATATATACATATACTCAGAATAGGAAAATAGACAAATGGGAGTTTTTTTTATAACTCCGTGTCCGTGGTTAGGCCGGCCCTGCATTGCCTGTTCGGAAATCAGGCAAGCCCAGTCCACCTTGTGTTCGATGCAATCTTTCCCTTACTTTACTGGAAACTGTGTTGAGTTTGTCAGAGTTTGACCTAAAGCTCGAATATAAGAACAAGGACAGGGACAAGGGAAATTTGCGGTTACTTATTGTGAAACTACTTCAACTGTCTGTTTTGTGTACGATTTAGACTTGACCGCAGCTTTTTTGTGCAAAAAGCTCATTTATAGCCACGAAGTTTTCTTGGATATTCTCATGGACAAAACGGTAGGGTAATTTTACTGCTTTACATACCGATGCCACTGATTTTTTGACGGCGTATAAGTTATAATCAAAGAACTTGATTTGCTGCGGAAGAATTTGGACTGGATTGGCTCCGCCCGCATAAGTCACAGGTTTAGCGGGGTCAGACATAGATGTGCCAACTTTTCCCTGAAATAAAGATTTTCCCTGAAATAATACTGCTCAAGTCTCTGTGGCCACCTATTGAAAAGTTAAGTTTACATAAATAATATAAACCGACTTTGTTCTTTGTACATAAAGAGAAGTGAGAGTGAGTTCTGTTCTGACTGTCTCGGTAAAAGGCAGATGCGAACGTCAAAAAATGCTCAGCATATCCCCGCAACTTGGTCTTGCCTGGAAACTTGGCAAGTGGCAAAACTTCGGCTGTAGTACCCAGTCAGTGCGGTATGCTTTGTTGCATGTCAAACGTGGTCTCATGCACGCGCGGTACGCACGCGGTGAGAGGGAAACGCCGTGTGCGACTGTGCGGTGCACGAGCGGTCAGCGAAAAAGCAAATCGCTCAGCAGTAAACACTAAGCCACTAAGCAGGCAGACTAGGGTTGGGAAATTTCCGGAAATTTTATTTTTTCGGAAATTTCCGGAAATTTCCGGAAATTTCCGGAAACGTTTCCCAAAAATTCAAAATCCATTTCTTTTTTTCAAAATTAAACTTGACAGACCTTACTGAACTATGTTTGAATGTAATAGCTCATATGGTTGCTAATTTTTGTTGATTCAATAGCTTACATATAAAATAATTCTTTTAAGTTCGACGGAAAACTTAAGCGACTACCAAAACTTTGGTTAGTAGACATTCAAAACTTCACAGTCAAGAATTTTTGCCTCTTTGCACTTAGGTAGTTAACGTAATGAGAATACACCGCGCACAATTGTGAGTCGTGACTAAAACCGCCTAGCTACTCTTCACATGATCTTTACTCGAACATTCTCTTCCGTGAACAAAGTTGATGTTCACTTCAACAAATGCATCTTGTTCTTTTTGTATTGCTGAGTCCAAAAGTTAAGTATGAACTTGGCTTAAAATTTAGAGTATTTATAAGAGTTCATGCTTATTGAGCTTATAGATTGTTTATTTAGCATAAAAATAATTGAACAAAAAAGTTTGAAAATGTTCGCTTTCGGGTTTCGTTCCTTATCAGGTTACTGACTTGTGTCAAACCGAAGCGCTTTCGGTGAGCGGACGAGAAACAATGCTGGTCGCATAACGAATCTGTAGGCAGGGCTTATTCCGGCTTATTCTGGAGCTCAATTGGCTGTCTGCTAGGCTGTGATTGGACAAGAATAATGCAGCCACATTTTTATTGGACAGCTGGAGAATAAGTTATTCTCCAGCTATTCTCGAGAATAGTAATTTTCGAGCTATTCGCTAATGCTGCAGGGAAAAGCTGGAAAATAAAACGAATAACTATTTTACAATTTCCAGCAATCTGCATATATATATGTAGCAATCGTTGCTTAGAAAAACATCACTGCGTTTGAAACATTTTGAAAACTACTATGGTCGTTTTACCAGCGATGGTGACTGTTTCAGTTCTTACACATAAATGGCACAGCACAAATATTTTGTGTACCCCTCCCCCTTGGTGGTGGGCAAATCATTTCAGTTCCAAAATATTTTTGTTCTGTGCGTTTGGCACCAATAAATCGCGTATCCGAAATATCAGCGGCACAATGCACTGATTTGGCAGCGATATTTGCTCGCAGACGAACTCTCTCACGCAAAAGCTGCTTATCAGGCGGGGTCAAAATAGGATGATAGGCATCAAACTGATTTTTAAGATCAGCTAAACAAGAACGTTTTGCGAGTAGAGAATTGAATCAGATTTACCGAGTGACCAATTTATCAGGGTGGGCTTTATCAGGACCATATTCCTAGGAATATAAAACGCGGCAGTAATGCAACTAAGACACGTCAATTAACCAAAATAACGATTGCAATGCCTATTAATGCTAATCATACTATGTAAAAAACGTAACTATATCATATTGTATTCTATTCTTCCAACCGATAAAAAATATATACTTTTATCAGTTTTATGCACGCTTTTATCTCTGTTGTGGACGCCAGACACAAGTTGCACGTATAAAGTGAGAATGCGCTATGCAGAGTAGGTAGGTACATACATAATGCAAAACTTGTAATTGAATAAAACAGTGAGGACAATAAACAATACGAGTGTGTACAATAAACAACAGTGGGTTCACCTGGCCACTGAAATTTTGAAATTACTGTGAAACTATCTAAAGTTTAGTTGATCTCAAAGTGTCAATGTCAATACATAAATATTGGCTGAGCCGGAATCGGCTACATTGTGTTAGTGTGTGTACCAAATTACACTTCACCATGCACACACGCGTACTACGTATTGTGGTGTATTAATTAATAGTCGATGTCAATACTCAATATCAGTCCACTGCAGCAGAACACAGACATTCGCACGCACATACACACACACCGGCAGCGAAAACTAGTTTCTGCTGCATGAGCAGAGCGAGCAGCGCAGCATGCCTTCACTGCTGATCATCGTAGATCTGTTAACAGAGAGGCCTAGCAATTCTCTCTAACAGACTGCCTTAATATCTAGTATACGCGGCGGCTGAGGCCGCCGCGTAAAAATGAGGAACAAGGCTTCCAACTGCATTTAAGACTCATTGCTTATCAGCAATACCTAAGAAACCAATAATTCAAAAGTTTCCAACCAGTGTGGAAACTTTCCAAGCCGGTTTGAAAATTTTCCGGAAATTTCCGGAAATTTTCCGACCACTCCCAACCCTAAGGCAGACATCGCTTTTATTCGATAATCAACAACCCCATAACTGAGATATTACGCATTTTTGACAATCGCGTTGGCTGCACTTACGTTTCGTGCTTGATGCAGCTCGAGGACTGTATGTTTATATATACATACGTTCCCATGTTTGTATATACGTTCCCATTTGTCCTAAAAAGTGATTCGAAAAACGGACGAAACGGGCTTTGTCCGTGTACCGTATGCCCTAATGAAGTATGAATCGACCCTATGAGTTAAAACACATGCACCTATTCTTCATTTAGTTAATCTTGTAGGATCTCATAAACATTAGACACGTAATAGGTAAAACAGACACATATAACGTAGTATATAATCGCTTACCGCTGCAGTGACAGTAAAGGCTTCTTCAGCAAAATGAGGATGAATTTGACCGTTCATTTTTTATATATTCATCATGCCAACTGTGAGCTGACAATCTGTTACACACTGATGATAAAAACAAGACACAGCAACTATAAATTAATTTAGTCAAGACAGCAAATACATAGCTCACAAAAATTGCTTTTATGTAGGGTTTCACTAATGTCTGAATTATCTTGATTGAAATAATTGCAACAAAAGTGCGCCTTTCTACCTAGACTGTAAAAAATGGCTGCCCAGCTTCAAATACAGTGATCAAGCCCTTGACTCAAAGCCACTAGGCAAGCCCATCAATAGTCTTGCTGGCATGGCAACAACTTCCAGCTAAGCCAACCAAACCAAACCAACTATTAGGTTGGGTTGGGTCTACGGATTACTCAACGATTTTGCCAGGTGTATAAACAGTGAAATTTTAAGGCTAATGCGTAAAGGAAGAATGAAATGGAAATTTATGATAGGATTTAAATTTGGAGTCTCATTAAAGTGAGGGTTAGACTGATGATGAACAGTTTTTCAAAACCACGTTTGCATGTTAATTGGCATCATGTCGAAAACTTTTGTTCCGACTCTAGCCGACCCATGAAATGATCTACTTAACTGATCTGTCGCGACTAACCAGACTTGCCTTAACTATAGGTATCATATACAAAACGTAGACAGTTAGGGATTGGCGTTTTATTGGCTTCGTAGCTGCATACAAATATAAAATAAGAAAACTTATTATAAATAAACAATACATACACAACTCAAATGACATTTACAAAAAACATTAACATATGTATATAAATTTAAAAATTGATGAATGGTTAAAAATGTTTCAAGAAAACAGTTCAGAAGAACGCCAAAGGTCCAAACCGTTCGAATTAAGCAAAACAGTTTACCGGAGCAAAACAAAATCTCACGTAGAGAAACTTCAATTTTGGTTGAATATATACCCACCAAAACAGTTGAATTGAAATTTAAGCAACTGCGTTCAATATATACTTCAATACAAAATCGAAAGCTACATATAAAAGCATCTACTACATAAATACAGAAAAGAAAATAATTTCAACTACAGGACCGCAGACTGCGAGTAGAATGAAGTTGGACAAATAAACCTGGTTCACAGCCACAGAGTTGTTTTAAGGGCATATGGTCAAGGACCTTGGGCAGCTATTGAGAACAGTTGAGATGCTCATTTCAGCTATTCTTGTTCAAATTCTGAAAAGATAGATTGCCCCAATTTTGAAATAATGAAAGAGATGGGGGCTCCGGAAATCGAACCCGCGCCGCTCGGGTCGACGTCGAAAATGCTAACCACACCACAGCCCCCAGGCCTCATTTACAACACAACAGTGTATGTAGTAAAATCAGAATTCTGTGACCAACTATAATTTCTGCAAATGTTCAAACTATAAAAAAATTTAGCATGACCGCTGGTTTGCTTATCCGGTTCATTTTTCCAACGACGGCCTGTCGTGGTGGTTTTGGCTGCGGCCACGTGTATTTTCCTATTGTCCCCAAATTCATGAAAATATCTGCCCCATATTTATATTTCTGTTGCACTCAGTCTTTATCCTAGATAAGGAAGTTTCGAGATCTCGGGGTAGTTTTCGGTAGTTAGCAGACTAGAGCCCTTTGTTTCGCTGACACTTAGGTTTGGACCTGGAGAGCCCAGATCAAAACTTCACACAATAAATTATTAAAACTCAAATACAAACACTGATTACTAAATAAAATAGTGAGGAACGAAACCAAATGATGAAATGGTAGAAACAAGGAACATGAATGAAGTGTTGTGACATTACAGAGGGTGTTACGATGCATAGAGGACAATACAATATACAAGAAGGACCAAGGATTATTGATGAGTCTACATACCATGAATAAATAAGTGTATGGTCACAACATTGGATTGAAATTCATAGATACAAAACGCCTTAACGTCTACACTACGCTATTTCGCAATTAGATACGCCAACCATAGGCGGCTTTTGACCGTTTACTTTGTGTCGACCGTTGGTCGAGAGAATTAGGAATCATTGGGGCAGATCGATAATGACTGCCGTTGGCGAGTCCGGATCGGGGACTAGCAGTCGGACCGCAGCAGTCAGAAAATCGAGTCATTGACGAAGACCTCCGACCGCTGATTCGGCTATTTAAGAGGGCGCCAAGAGACCGAGACGAGTACAGAAAGGTATCCTGGAAATCCCAACCGTAAATCGGACTCTCCTGGGGATCTGGGCTGACCGACCAACTGCGATGGTGGCGCAGAAATCGAGGACAAAAGCAAACGCTGCCATTCTTGTTGAAATCGCTGAATAAAACGGCTGGATAGGCATAACTGCCATTATTACTTTGCAGTCGCTCCAGAGAACGACGCAAATAATGGCGCTTGCTTCTTTCAATTTCGTGTCGAACTCGTTTCTTCAGTTCCTTCTGATCCAGTTCTCTTCTGCGATGCTTTGAATGTTGTCTTGATCTAGCAGCACCTGAAACAGCCGTCAAATTCGTATTCGTTCCCACAGTTCGCTGTCGAACTTCCTCTGTACCAACCATCGAATGTCTATTACATTGATTCGACTGATTTCGTCGCTCCAGACTTTGCAGCCTGTCACCACCTGAGTTCGAATTCTGCAAAGGTTTGTGGTCATTAGTTGTCATCTCCGAAGGTGACACAATGTCTGTCTGTGTTGCTGCATCTGCTGCGAATGGACGTATTGGGGAAAGCTGGACGTTGTAGGCAAAAGAAATTCGCACATCTGGCACGGAATTGCATCGTTGCGCATCGGTGGCACTGAAGGAAAACAAAATTACACGAAATACAATATTGTTACCATCGAGAAAAATTTTTCAGTCAAATTTAAAATTTTCAGTTTGGCATGAAATAAAAAATACAAAAGAAATAAATACAAAAATAATAAATAAATAAATACACAATTTAAAAATTTTCATTAGTTCTCGGGCCAAACTATATAATGTTTGAACGTTTGCTTTGCGCATTTTTTATGTCAACTGTTGATGCCAGATCCTTCAAGATATTAAAATTCGAGACGTTGTCGCTATTCTAAAGCTCTTTCCGACCTAATTCTAATAATGCCAAGAACATATACATGAGCATGTGGCGTATTAAAATTCAAGACGTTGTCGCTATCCTAAAGCTCTTTCCGACCTAATTCTAATAATGCCAAGAACATATACATGAGCATGTGGCGTATTCAAATTCAAGACGTTGTCGCTATTCTAAAGTTCTTTCCGACCTAATTCTAATAATGCCAAGAACATATACATGAGCATGTGGCGTAAATTTTTAAGTACTTGTCATACCTACGGCTGTAAGTATGGATCGCCCATAGATTAAGCTAACTTACTCCTGAAGTTTGGCCGGCAAATGCAGACTTTTTCTTCGATTAGAATTACGCAAGAAGAAATCCTGTTTTTCAGCCTCAGGTGATGTGAATTTCCGATCTTGCAGCTTGCCGGCATCTCCCTGAAAAATGGGGAGCGGATATCGTCATTTACAATGGGACTGCGCTGTGGGCACTTTTTTTACATAGGCACGTGCGCTTTTGGGACCTATTCATGAAATTTGTGGCTATATAAACTACCAATTACGGCCTAAACTTGCTGAGCATACAGAGAAAGAGGCGGAGTGGTTTTCATGAATAAAGTCCCACCAAAAAATAAGAAGGGATGAGCTATACTCTTGAAATTTGTTCTTTTTGTAATGGAATTACAAGTGTTGTTTTGTCGCACTTAAGGGGGTAATTGCGTTTTTAGGTGTTTTTTTAAAAAGCCATAGCTCAGCGTTTACAAATTCAAATCACAAGCGGTCTTTTGCATTAGCTAGAGCAATATCTTTCCTAAATGTATGCCATGCGTTGAAATTTAACTTGTGATTTTCTTTTCAGTATAAGCGACTAAAGAAAGGTCCTTTCCAAAATATTAAATTTTTTTACAAAAAGTTTGCGCCACAGCTCTGAATCACACGATTACCTGTTGGGGCTGAAAGTTGGTAAGGTTTTTGACATGTTTAAAATCCCCAGGCATGTCCCCCACTTTTTTAATAACTAGTCAATTTACTGAGAAAATAGCTGAAAAGCAAACGCACCGAAAATTTAAGATAATTTGTTGTAATTAAAACCCTCTAAAAATGTCCACAGGTGTAATTTCAAAAAAGTGAGAGACATGCCTGGGGATTTTGACCTTTACAATACTGTCCCAAAAATTTATGCTCAGGCGTCACTTATAACTTGAGTACTGGTGGCGCAAAGTTTACATAGAAATCACAAAAACCTCGAAAACGCAACTACCACCTTAACCGCTGTTCAACATTTTTTGACCAAAGTTTGCATAGTTGCTGTCCTCTTGAAGAAAAATATGAAAATTTTTCGTAAATTTGCAATCACAATTCCTTTTTCGGCAAGGTCCAACATGTTTTGATTAAACTTTAGTCATTTGAGTAATGTGAAATTATGTTACTTAGTTTCCTTTTGTAAACTCTGTTGTTAAATAACTAATACTATGAATACTTCGTGAAATATGATAAACGCGAAGGGACAGTTGGAAATAAAAAATTTGAAGGAAACATCTGAGGAGAGGACACTAAAATGGAGATACATACAGTCAATGTTCATTTTTCGCTAGAATTTGGCAAGAAAAAATATATCTCACGTTAAAAACTTGTCTATTATTAGTGTATAAAAACATAGTGCAATCAAGTGGTATAAAACTGTATAGCATCTACACTCTAGCAAAAACTGAAGTCTGACCAAAAATTGCTGGGCCCTGAAACAAAGCCATACGCGTGATTTCGTTACAAAAGAAAGGTTTTTCAGCATTTTGAGTAGTCAGCAAGTAGTCGCAAAATCATGTCACCTATTTAATCTCAAGGTTCAGCAATTTATAGTCAGACTTTAGTCGCAAACGACCACAGCCCAACCTACATTTTGTAGAACACCATTTCGGTCACCAAACGAATTCGCATTCTGATTATTATATCCACCGTTATTGTTATTGTATCTGTGCGCCAAGCTGACTTGGTCACAACTGTCGAGTGTGGTTAAGTAGGCTGTATCATCGGTATCATCCAGAGTGATGGTCGAGTACTTGTCCCAATCCGCCACACTGAGAAACATGGCCGGGGATCGTTTCAGTTTACTCGGGTGGCGACTTAGCGACTGGGTTCGTGGCAATTCGTCCGGCTCTGATTCGGACTCGGTGACCGAGAAATGATTTTTATCGCGGAGCTGCTTTGCTGCTGAAAATAAAAAATAATTTCAACTAAAGCTGATTGTCAGTGAAAGAAGGAATATATTTTTATAATTGATAAAATGTGATATTACACTTGCGGTTACTTAATACAAAATGTTTCACAGAAATACATAGAAACTCTTTGGCAATAAACATATGGAAGTGAAAAAATGGAGGAATAAGTGGATTGGAAGGAGGGGTAATCCGATTAATCGTAGATCAAAAAGGAGTAGGGTGTTTGAATTTACAAATATCAACATCGATTTTTAAAAACTAGGATGTGAAACTGGTCAGTTACGTAGGTAAGTCAAGGCTGCAGTCCATAAGAGAAAGGAAACATATCCTGGAATTTCTGTTTTTCAGCAATATTATAAAACTAGATTCAACTGATTTTAGCCTGACTTGTCTTCGTTATACTATACTCTATACATTTAGGACTGACTAAGCCTATCCATTCATCTTAGCGAGTCCATTGTTCTAACTGCGGTTAATTTGACTTCCTGCTCTAGACTTAGGTAGGTTAGCTGCCACTATTCAATTTTTTAGTAGTAAAAGTTACCGTCGTGTGACAGTCTTACAATGTGCAATATTGCCATTCACATACCAGCATTATGCTGACTTTCGGAAAATTCGATTGTGGGTGAAACATCCATGATAGGCGACAAAATGGTGGGTGGAAACCAGGAGTTGTAAACCGCGCGTCGTTGTGGTTTAGCCTGGGGGGCAGAATTTGGGGGCGCCTTGGGTGGGGCTATTTTTGGAGGACCGATTGAGTTACTGTCACTTTCCGACGAATCACTGCAAGAAGTATTGGTCTGCATATCCACTAATCGTCCATTCTGCACTGTAGGGCGTGTTTTCTGTTGACCTTTAGTTGACCCCTGGGGTGTCGCAGCCGGAGGGTTGGCCGGTTGTCCCCCATAAATATTGTTATTCTTTAGCACAGTCGCAATTCTGCAACTCCGCAGAGCGTCGGCCAAACCATTTGGACGTTTCTTGGCCGTTTTAACACAGTTGACGGTATCGCCACTGTCGCAGGGACAACTAATGTAGTTGACATTTTCGTCTAAGACATGTTTGTTATGACAAGCGGTACCGTTCCGCTGGAAATCGTTCGCAGCAGCATTGCGCTTGGCTGTAAGCCGACCTAAGCTGCCATTTGTCAAAGTAGCACTAGGCGACCAACTTAGATTGAGTGACGTTTTCTGTACACAACTTGTGGCGTAGGCTGAATTCATTGTGGGAATATGATCTTAGTCGGAAGTTGTCTGAAATAAAGACTTACATTTAGCCATTACTGAATCGTAACTAAACGGCATGAACACATTCGCTTACTTAAAATTCATACTATATAGTATACCTATCTATTTTTACTTCTGGAATACAACAGTGGAAAAATGTACAGGAATTCGGTTATGATGAAATAAAGGGATTGAAAAAAGTTTGAAAAACATTGGGAGGTCGCTAGATAGAAGCTGACCTGTCTTTTGTAAACTGGGCACTAAACTGCTAAGCATGAAGTCAAAATTGATCAGCATTGCACACTACCGCACACTTTCAGACGATTTGTCTTAACATTGATCGCGCTCAGTCATTCTAGACGACTATCAAATATTGACTAGATTTCCCCCTCACTTATCTACTCCCTGCAGTCGAGACAGCCAACTGAACACGGAGACGTAAACATGCTATTTTGTGCTGCCTTAAAACAACAAAGGAATGCAATCGAACTAGAAAGGAATAATTTCCATACTTTAAACATAGTTTGCAAGCAAATATTTGATTGACACATTAATTTTAGTGACACTAAAAACTTTCTGAAAAGAATGTGCTATGTGGGGTGATAAAAGTATGGAAAATGAGAATTCATCTATGCCTTAAGCCCGGTTCATACTCGTCCTTAAGGACTGTCCCTGTCCTTAAGGTCTGTCCCTGTCCTTATAAAAGATTAATTCATACTTCCGAAGTGTCCTTTTCCTTTTCCCTGTCCCTAAGCTGCGATTAATTCATACTTGTCCCTAAGCAGCTTAGGGAATGTCCTTAAGCAGCCATAAGGACTGTCCCTATGTCCCTAAGCAATGTTGAGCAATGTTCTACTTTTTCCCTGTCCCTAAGCAACTCGGCCAATCAAAATACGGCAGTGACTACATGTGACACCAAGAACAGCCAATCACGGACGAACTCGACTACTAGTGACAGAATGTCATGGGCTTGTGTTGCAGTAATTATTCCATCGTTATTTTTGGGTTATTTAACACATTTTTGCGTTAAAAATACCTGGTTTTCAATTTTTATACCAGCCTGAAATAAACTAAAAGTTTATAAAGATGTTTTAGAGTTCAAAATTCCATGACCTGGTAGTCAAGTGGTTAAGATTTTTGCTCCTCAAACTATGTATCAGAGTTCGAATCCCATGTTCGAAATTTTGTCTTTTCTTTTTTTTTCAGCTTACAAATAGGTTTGATAACTTTTTCAAGGTACTTTAAACAAAACGCATTTTATCCAATGACGTTTGAGCATTAGTTCATGTGAGAAAGACTATTCCCTTGTCCTCAAGGAGTATGAATCAATCACATCTAAGGACAGGGACAAGGACATTCCCTATAGACCTTAGGGACATTTCTTAAGGACAGGGACAAAGCATGAGGACACAGGGACAAGGACACCTAGGGATAGGGACAAGGACAACACTTAGGGACAGGGACAACGCTTAGGGACGAGTATGAACCAGGCTTTATAGAGCATAATAATTAGTTTGATTCAATTTTTAGATCGATTCGCGTGCTAAACTAAAACAAAAGGTTTATGTTTTGAATTTGAGAAGAAAAAAGCAAACACCTATTGTAAATATAAATGTGAAAAGTTTTCTAGTGAATTTCAACAAAAAATAATCGCACCAGGAAGATAGGTGACACAAAGATACATATTTAAAAAACGTTATGATTTCGCTAAATGTAATTTCTCTATATAATCATAATTGAATATATAAGTTTTTCACTGTACTTCTGATGACTTGAAAATACATGCCTGTATATGTAAAACATGGTCATATAGGTACTGGTCAGTAAATAAATAAATGAAGTTGCCTTTCCTTAACAAGATGACCACTGGCTAAGAAAGCTATTACAGTTCAGTGGTTAGCCTTTATGAAGCGTGACTGCACTCAGCTTGATCAGTTTACAAGCGCCGACTATTTTCAGTAACTTATCCACAAAAATATAATTTTCCTGTGGGTATTGTATACTAGTAGTATATAGACAGTGCCAAATACATTAAACAGACATTGTTGTTCGTAAGATTCCAGAGGGTCAGAGTGTACACTACAAGCAACAATACATAATAGCGTCTCCCTCTATATTGAAATGGTTCCAATGATAGCTGTTCTGACTTGAAACAGGCGTGTGGTTATGTTATGGTAACTGAAGTTACCAACATTTTTTAAGTTTAATCATCAGATTGTTTATTTTTTATCACAACAAAGGAAACCAGGCCAGGTCGGAAATCAGAGTAAATCTTTCATGAACACTAACTAACTCTGTATTTTCACTTACTATTCGAGTACGCTTTCATATATATTAGTCGGGGGGTCATTTTTGCAACTTGCTAGAAACATAGAAAGTCAAGCTTAACAAAAACATACATAGGTAGACAAAGAAACTAGTGATCTTCGCAGCTTCATGAAGTGTAGGTTATAGCACGAGCTAGACTGCATTCAGCGAACTATCGTGAATCGCCAAGCGCATGAACGAATGTGCAGGTGTACAGCGCACGCTGGATTCACGTGCCAATGCTTAGTTGCTGAGTGCACACTGCAAAGTGTTATACCGCTCTTATGACTGTTTAGAAATATACAATGGATAAGTCACTAACTAAGATGCACGCCTGCAGAGTGCAGCAATGCAATAACTAAATTCTAATGCACGCTGTGAATCTAGCAGCGTGCACTCAGTTATTGACGTTAGTTATTGCCACTGTATTTTCAAGACAGGTATGATATAACTGCAGATATGACGATGTGCAGGCCCTATTTTATTGTACCAGTGCCAAGGCAAAATAATTTTTGGCTGGTTACTTGTCTCACTCACATATCTGCCATTTGAGACAGTTTTCGGCTACCCGGGAGACCAAGGGCAAATCACACCACCTTCATTTTTGAGCCAACACGCAGCTTAGAATATCTGGGAAAACAAAACTGTCGCTCTTTCTGAGTAGACAACCAAGAAGTGTCCAAAACTTAGTTCAGCTCAAAGGCACAATTTCATATAATCCGATTTGAGTTCCAAAAACTGACGTAGCTTGTCAACAAAAAGGAACCATGCCATATTAAAATTGTAAATGGCTTATGGGGTGCCAGACCAAACCTGAGTCGCGTGAATTAAGTGGAAACTGGTATGTTACAAAAATAGTACACCTACGTAAATCAACAACTGAATATTTCACAATTACTTATATATCTAAAGAAAATACAAAAAATGTAACTAGAAATCAGGTCTTATTTAAAAAATAAGGAACACGCCAACTTCAGAATGAAAGAATAAAGTGAAAAATAAGCTTTTGCTAGGGCCGGTTCGAAAATATCGAGTTCGAGGATAACTTTGTTTCGCTCGGATATTTCCTTCTGTAGAAGGATATGTGCCAAACCACGTACATATATTATTTAATTCAATAATTAGGCAAAAAGAACCAAAAAGCTGGAAACATATAAAAAGATAAGTGCCACATTCTACATATGTAGAACACAAGGCTCTTTCTTAATAGGCGTGTCTTGACTCGAAGTATGCATTATTTGCCTTATTAAAATGTTTTTCACGATGTCGAAAAAGAAAGAGAATACGCAGAAGCGATAAGTTTCGCTGAAGAATATTCCATTTTTGTACATTTGGGGACGATCTCCTAAATTTTACACATTTTTCCTGTTGGGCCACAGTACAACAGGTCTTTAATTTTGATTCTGGCATCTTAACGTTGTGTTAGCGTTAAAGTGTTTATGTGCGGAGTGTGTTTTACACGTCTTCTATCGTAGCTGTGCATCTGTCACACTAAAATGCCTTGTATTCTCACTGAGTTGTTGAGATCGGGGCTGTTGATTTTGCTGTGTTGAGAACTAATTCGACATACAAAATACTGCCAAAAAGTTATCAACTGAGAATCGAACCTATGACCTCATGGTTAAGAACCTATCAAACTAACCACACAGATCAGTACAGTCCCGACACTTCACTATAAGTGCATACATGTATAATTAGTAGGATATTATTAATAGGATATAAATTATACTAAGCAAATTGATAATAATTACTTACTATTAACAGGATAGAAACTATGTATCCTAAGCAAAAAATGATGAAAATAAAAATCAAGATCCAAGTGCACAGTCAAACCCTTCTTTACAGAATCCTATAATTTAAGACAAACTCGCTTGTGGAAAATTTTTAAAAAGTTGGCCAATGTCCACAGCGTTAAAATACTATTACCTAAATTATTTAACGATAACTAAACCAGCAAAATGTGTGGTCTCCGTGGCGCAGAGGACTAGTGCATTGGTTTATAACCAAAAGTTTGCTGGATCGAGCCCAGCCGGAGACAGTCTTTTTTATAATTTTCAGCAATATTCGATCAAACAGCTGCTAATGGTTTATCAGCAATAAGTTAATTTACCCTGTGTAGTGTTATTGAAGCGCATTAGCCGAAACAGAGTTTAACGCATTAAATTTAAATTGATATTAAAAGTAACGCACCAGATAGCAATATAGCATACTGAAAATGGTTTGCCTCGCACTTAACCACATTATTTAAATTGGGCTACATGTTATTCCGTTGATAATTATGGATACATAATTCTGCCCAAATCGCAGTTGTAAAGGCTACAACTGATCATTGAAAGAAACAATTGTTATTAACAAGAGTACATAATAGGAAGAGTATGACACTCTTCCTATTATGCCTAGCAGCGCGCGTCCAATGCGCAGCGCGAAATAGGCCTTTTATGTACGGTTTTGAGGGGGGGGGTACCCCCCCCTCAACTGAAGACCCCGTACTCAACTGAGGGGGGGGTACCCTCTACTCAGTTCGATACCCCGTGCTCAACTGAGGGGGGGGGGTACCCCCCCCTCAGTTCAGCACATCAACAAAAGTCCTTGTCAGTGTCTTGAAATGAGGGGGGGTACCCCCCCCCTCAAAACCGTACATAAACGGGCTATTTCGCGCTGCGCATTGGACGCACGCCCGCAGGCATAATAGGAAGAGTGTCATACTCTTCCTATTATGTACTCTTGTTATTAATAATAAATGATTTAAGAAGTAGTAGTAGTTGTTTTAAAATCTTGATGAACCAGAAATCTGGTTCCTTCTTCACAGATCGCTCCAGAAGAAAACTTTGAAAAAATCTCAACAAGAAAATTGCGAAAACGGAACTACATACCACCTTGAGTGCTTAGGGCACCATTTGCACTACATTTAGTTTTGGATAAGCCCCTGAGTTGCACTGGTGGTAGTCTGTATATAATTTATAAGCATGCGGCAAACTGCAAGAGCGCAAACGAAGTAACGCTGTGAAGTTTTAATGGCTGGGCCTGCCTGCACTATCAGTGAGGTTTCTTAGGCTCGCTACCAAACGTCAGGTCCTTAACGTGGAGCCCAGCTTATTTTCACGCTCTATTCACACTTGTTGAACATACTTCACAACACAATAGTCAGATCCGCATCGTGTGTGCTGTGTGCATGTTAAACTGTTTTATGCGTTTCTTATGATCAGAAAACTTCAAGCAATCACAACAACAGGTTTATGTAGTTCCTATTCTGACTCTTTACAGGGAAAGATAAAAACTGAGCAGTTCTGCTTAGGCTTAGGGCAACCCTAACCTTTAGACAAACTGAGACCACTGGACTTTGTCATTAACAAGAAACAGAAGCTCATAGAACAAGACCCAGGGGAAAGCTTATGATTAAAGGCACAAACTAGTAGACTTTTCTGGAGCTAAACTATTTACCACTAAGCAGCTAACGGCTCAGTTTTTTTCTAAACCGCCGGTAAAAATGAAAAACTAACTGAGTCTAGTCTTAAAACGAAGGTGATTTTGTTTTAATGTGATTTAAAAAATGATAACGGTACCCTCACGTATTGAATAATCTAAATTAAAATCTGAACAAACGGGAAATATGAGTATTATGAGTTCTCATTCCGCACTTTTATAGAAATATACAAGGTCTGCTGGTGATGTAAGTCTGCAATGCAGCATATGTGTGTTTAAAAGTACAATTTTAGTTCATAATAGCACATTTGAAATGAAGTAATATCAAGAGTACATGATACGACGTAATAACTCAGAAAACAACGCTTGACAAAACCATCAAAGAAGTGAGCCACATAGTTAGAACCACATGTGACATCAACTTTACCGGTGACTCGTGAACCCTGTCCTCACACCCGGTTCGGTCCGAGTCAGCAAGAGTACATAATAGTGTCTTAGTAGTATAATACAAGAGTAAACACTTGTACTCTCGATCTCGAGTACTCATAGACAGTAAAGTAAACAAGTAATAAAAATAAATTAAAATAAATAAATAAGGTTTAGGCTTTAGGCTTAAGCTTAGGCTTAGGCTTATTTGAAATCAATAAATTAAATGAATAATAAAATAAATAATAACTGACTGCTAATTTTCATTGCACCAAACTTTCATTGGTTATACATACTTTCATTCCTTATACAATAATTTTGTCGAGGATGAGTAAAGTCTTAGACTATGAATCCAGTCTGAACGTTAAGACAGAATATGTAGGTATTATTGTTTGCAAAAAGCTTAGTCCTCATGGACTCTTATCTTAACTGAGGCTTTATTTCATTGTGGGAAAATATTAAAGAAGCAGTTGCTTTCCATTGAAACAGAATACAAAGCGAAAAAAAAAGATTTTTTCAACCTACGTATTTTCTAGAATTACGTAAATAACTGTTATTCCTTGTTAACATTCTTGCAAAGGACTGCACATAAAATTTGATTTTTTATTTAAGGAAGCAGTTAGTTTTGACTGAAACTGAGGTTGTAATAAAACCACAAAAATAATAAAACCACTGACAAAAGATGTAAATATATAGCCTACCAATAGCTTGGCGTTATTGTCCGGTATCAAATTCAAAGATCTGTTGTGCTTTGGCGCAACAGGAATTATTCAAATTCTCATTTTTTATATATTTTTATTTCCTGTTTCTTAGTGCTTATTTCCTATTTCTGCGTAGTGAGAACCGGGCCATACAGTACTGTGCAAAAAAAAGTTCCCTCTTCGTCGGCGTACGACGAGCTTCGTCGTTCGCGAAAAGTGACGAACGTTGGCCGGAAAGTGACGAAGCAAAATTTTTGTGTTTCTTGCATGCGGAAGTCTATTAGAGTGCCCTGAAGCTAAAAAATCATTTCACCGACGAAGCTTTCACCGACGAAGCTGTTTGACGTTGACAATGTGTGTCAAACGTCATTTTTTGGTCTTAGGGCATTACAATAGACTTCCAGAAGTCTTTAACACAAAAATGTGCTTCGTCATTTTCCGGCCAACGTTCGTCATTTGTCGCGAAGGACGAGCCTCGTCGTATACTCGTATGCCGACGAAGAGGGAACTTTTTTTTGCACAGTACTGTAGTATCATTTATTCGAAAAAATTTCATAGTATGTAATTTGAAGTATGTGTTTTAGCGCTTAAAAGACCTATATAGTTTATAAGTCCTTAGGAACTGAACTTGAACTGGTTGCGTGTTACTGAAACTAGAATGACGTTCGAAAAATTATATCAAACCATGATACCACACTGTAATTGAAAGCAAATATTGATCACAACAACCGAAGAAGTACTTGAAAACATCACTCCAAATTTTTCTGACGGACCGACGTCTGCATTGGACTGTGAACCCAACCTCTTTATCATATAGGTTTCCTTTTTAAAAGTTAAAAAAAACTAACACCTTTGAAAGGTCTAAAAGAAGTGTGGGTGCGTCAACTTCCATAATGTCCAATTCTATGTTATGTATGACCCACGTTCAAAGTTTAGGTAAAAAATTTAAAACTTTCTGCGAGTTTTAAAACTTGTTGTTTAGTTATGTACGTCACTCCAGTGAATGGTCAAGCACGTCAAAACTAGACGCACTGGGCTTGTAATAAGTTGTTATTGACTTATAGCCAGGTTGTTGATACATCCCAAAAAATTGTGAATAAGTCTACATGTTACACGTTCTTTTTCAAACCGTGGTTCTAGCTGGTGTTTGTGACTGGCCGCGTAATCCACAGGCCGGCTGCCGCCAGCGGACGGGCCGGCGAAAAGGTTCGGCTGGCAGGCTTGGCAGAAACTTTCAAAAAAACTAATTCATCTAATTCCAGTATGACGTTTCGGCTTAACTTAGCCTACCGCACTTACAAACTACATATTTCGGCAATCAGAGGGTGGGTGGGGTGTTGAGGGGGGGGGGGTGCCGACCCCCCACCCCTCAGGGGGGCGGGGCCGACCCCCCTTAGGAGGGGTATATAAATACCCCACCCCCCAACCCCCCCCCCCCTGTGTGCATCTATGGACCTGCTACGATGTGTCGCAGCAGAAAAAATAGGTACATCATACGCGGAACGTAAAACCAATAAACGAGCAACGAATATAACGTCTACTACATACATATAGGTAGCGGAAATCCAGCCAATCTCATAGTTTCAGTGAAAGCAGACAGACAGTTTTAGCTGAGCAGCCTGGAATAGAAAATATTGGTAGGCTTCAAGTTTTGATTCCCTGGAAACTTCTTTCACACTTTTTCACTTTAGCCAGAGTTTAGCAAAGCTGAGCCAAAACTAAACCTCGAGGTTCAGCAGAAGTCAAAAGGGCAAAACAAAGAAGAGCTTTGAGATTTACGCTTTAATAGCGTTGTTTAGTAGCAAATCTAATGTGAAATATCAAGGACCATTTGTCAAGCTGAAATTACTCTCGGGTGAATTGGGCACTAGGAAAAGAAATGCAGAAAGGAGAGAAAGGGAGGGAAGGAAAAAACCCGCTACAGCCCAGCCAAAATGACTTTATGGGCCAGTGTTATATCAATATTAAGCCAACAAGTGCCGTTAAAAATAGGACATCTGCTATCACATTATCAGGAACAGTGGGAAATTGGTCGCTCTCGTGCGTCTGACTCTGACACCAATTTTAGAATGCACTAAATTGTATCAATTCCATCAGTTCAACATCTAAAAGTGCGCTAATAAATCTTATGTTACGTAAGCATTGGGTATTACATAGTGAAAACAGCGGCGCGGTATTCTAGAATGCATATATTGGACTTGGTCGATTCGCATTTACAGTCGTAACTAGCCTATGTAGTACACTCATGATATTATTAAACATGACGCCATCAGTAAAGCAGTAACACTGGATTGTACCAAAGCAGAATAGCTCAAGAATAGACATCAGAAAGGATGTAAAAGGGCATCCACCCCCCAGCCCTCCATGGTGGTCGGCAGTCCCCCTCCCTCGCAGACGGCGGGCACGTAGACATAAATCACACGACAGTGAATTTATTGTTATGTAACTAACAAATATTAGAAATTATAAACTCGGTCACCTGATTGTGCTAGATGGTTGCCGACGCTCCACACAGTAATTTAAACGCTCCACATTGCAAAATTTAGATTTTTCTTTCATGTTACAATGATTCCATGAAAGTGGTCCTGAATCACGTGATTCTAGGTTTAGGTTCTATTGACACAATAATTTTTTATCGTTTCTGCAACTCTTGTAGACACTACTATGGTTGTGCAAACCAAACTGGCTGGTAACCTAAACCTAAGCCGAGCGATAACACCAGGCAATTTTGTTTGCACAAACATAGCCAAAATCTCTCTTGCGCTGCACGGCAAAATATAAAAGTACCAAAACGAGAAAGGGGGGCAAATACAATTAAGAAAACCTACTGTAATTTTAAAATTACAAAGTCTGCTGCCGTATTTTGCTTCTTGTTTGTCAAATCATTATTAATATAAAATCCATAAAACATGATTATATTCACTGTACGAATTTCAATGGCTTATCAGTCAGCCTACGGTCACCTACTTTATCACTGGCGCGATAAAAGCTTTATATTTTACAGCAAATACATAGCTAATATGGTTTCTGTTTGAAAGTTAGCGAAAAACCCTGCTATAGTTGTATCTATTTAATATACCGTTTTATTAGCGTTTAAGCCAGGTGTCACTTTTGAGAGGTCCTAAGTTCGAATTCCACCTATATTCATGTTCAATGTTCAAAGACCACAAGGTGAGACCTGTTGTAAGCTTTCAGTATTCTACACTACTACCGTTACTACAACTTATGAATGAATGCTCTTACAAAGGTTATTAATCAAAGCAAGCAAACTTATGAATATATAAATTACGAATGAATTTATGTATTTCACCTTTGAAGCTTTTCGCAAATTAATATTAAGCTACTGCATAATTATGCTCATGAATAAGATAAGGATCTAAATTTATTTTTGATGAAATAATTGCTATTTGTAAACAATATTGCCCATTAATACCTTTTGTTTACCTTTTGGTTAATTAGTGAGAACACTAATTAGCATAATCCATAGTAATGCTTGCTTTTCTTCTATATTGCACGAATTTAATAGCTTCGTATTCAGTGACTTCAAAATAAACAACTTTTGGCGGTTATGCAGAATAATTTTGAAGGCACAACAAATAAAAAGTTGAACACAGCGTGCATTTATCACTCAACATTCAACGACAGCCGCAAAAGTTTAACAACTTTTCGGGTATTGATGCTCATAGTAGTTTCCAAGTCATATCAGGTAGAGTGTACAGTACAGTTGCTTTGGCAAGCGACAAGGTCAAGGAGATCCGACTGTCGAAAAAGTAGAGGAGCGCTTGTTCTACATAACTCAAATCTGATTGGAGGTCCGGAGTTCCAGTAGCATATTTCAGTAGCATTCTATCAGTGTTTCGATTCTATAATATAGCTTTATATTCAATATCTAAATTTCCATTTTCCATTTATACTTATATGTAAGTATTAGAATATATAATTAAGAATATAACACGATGTCTATTATTTTTAGCGTATCCCGCAGCGGCTAATTTCGGCGGCTCGACCAGTGCCTTTCGAGTCCATGTTCCAGCCCAGATAAGCCCAGTTCAGCCCCAAGCTCTCAATACCCAACTCAATATCCCTATTAATCTAGAGAACCCCCTGACGCCAACCCAGCAGTTGCTCACTCAGGGGTGGTTAATTGTTCTCTGGCACTCAGTCTGCACCTGCTAGTCTCTCAACTAACGGGGAAAGGTTACAGGTAAAAGGATTACAGTACATACAGTGCAGTAGTAATTCATTAAATCGAATCCTAGTTCATACAGTCAAAGTTATTTTAAAAGAATGTAAAAAGGCTGTAAAAGACTTAAAGCGTTAACCCTGAACTCAAACGCATATATATATATATATATATATATATATATATATATATATATATATATATATATATATATATATATATATATATATATATATATATATATATATATATATATATATATATATATATATATCAATTTTCTGGAATGAACAGTTTCGTTGTTACACCTAAATCAAAACTCCGTGAACTCGTGAAATTTCAGTTGCGGGTTTATGCGCAATATGCCACGACAAAGCGACCGGGAAACGTTACGGTGCTCACTCTTGCGACGGCTGCAAGGGATTTTTCCGCAGAACAGTTCGCAGCAAACAGAACGATCGATATATTTGTCGATTTGCTCGAAACTGCATCATCGACAAAGATAACAGAAATAGCTGCAGGCATTGTCGATTCAAGAAAATGCTTGGAAGCCGGCATGAAACAAGAAGGTATGCAAATTAGAAGAATTGGTCGACTGACATTTCTTAAGACTTACTAAATTTATGTTGACCACTGACCGGATTTTAAACGCACGTTTCGGTTTCCCTGACAAAGGTAAATTAAAACTTAGAGTGCCAACTGTGAGCGGAGTTCAGAGTTCGCTCGAGGGACGAATTACTAATGATACATATCTGTTTAAATCTAAATACTATAGCATCGGTTTGCGCATAGTCGTAAGAGATGCTAAGAAACTTAAATGAGGGAGGACAATTAAAGCTTACGGCTGTTCACAAATTCGATTGACTAGATAAATTTTAGTAACTGCATCGAATTAGAAACAGTTACCATGCGTAAATGTTCAAATTTTCAGATTAAATTTCCATTTCTAAGTAACGTTATAGCTAATTCAGTTTTAATCCAGGTATGAGAACAGCCCCAAAGTTAAAAACTATTAATTGCTTAATGTTGGTGATAGAATCTAGCTAATTAAAATACAGTATATAGGTATTTACTATTTATGTACGTATACTATAGTATAATATATTTAATCGAATTTTGCGGGTTTTCGTATTTATTAATACTGTGGCTAGGCGGGAACTGATACTTGTTTATGATAGCTTTGTGCTGCCGTATGTTCAAAACTGAGTGGTTCCTAATGCTTCGTAGTTAATTTTGTGTTATCTGAACTTGTAAACACTCTTTATGTAACAAAAAATCACATCCGTTTGAATTCACACTAACACCGACAATTAGTATGAACGCCAATTAAACTTTTGAAGCTCCATACTCCTCATGAGGTCGCCTAATACCATCTGGCTTTCCAAACCACATTTTTGCTACAAAACCTGGCCAGTCTATGTTTCAGCCAGATATGAGCCGGGGAGCTCAGTGTGATTCACAAATTGCTACTAAACGTAAACTTGTTTACCCACTGATGGTAAACAAACTGCTACTAAAGCACAAAGGTTTATTTTTCAGCAAGCGGGCGGACCTAGTAGAGATCCATAGTTCAGAGATCGAGCTCAAAGTTCAGTTGATTAGGTTTTAGGTTTAGGCTTAGGCTCGTGAAATTTGCTACGAAAGCACGTGAAAATGATATGCCTTTCGTATATGCTATATAGTTTTGTTGATAAACTTCACACTGTAAATGTTGTCTGTATTCTTTGCTTTGTACAGTATTACCGTATTTTTACAAAAATTTCTATGTAGGACTCTGATCTCAAACTCTAGACAGACCAAAGCTCTTTTTGCATCAAATGATAATATCCTAATTATCAATGAAACATGCTTATCATACATTAGGTACAAAACATTTACCCGTGTAGTCTGTATGCGTACAAAGTGAAAAGAACGGTCCAAGCATTTTGAACATTTATACAAACAAATTTATCTTCTATTTTAATTAACTGAACTATACGTACGGTCATAGGTTGATAATTTACATGGCCTATGTATATAAAATACTTGTATGGCTGTATAGAATATAAAATTGTAAGCCCTATTTTGCATACTAAATTCACAAATCAGATTCCAAAGTACAGTTAACTAACTTGCGCAATCCGATTGGTTTATTTTACGATACATTACATCAGCTGCAGCCTATCAAATCAATACCGTAATACTTCGTACTTTACCAAAGTTTGCTTCGGAACTTCAAACTGTAGTCAATTACAAAACTACAGTACCATGCTGCGTTTTAAGCAGTGGTTACATAAGAAGTGCATATTTTACGATTAATCTATTAATTGATTAACCAATGGAATTACAAAACTATTACTACTATCATCCGGAGTTGGTGGACTCATTAAGCAGTAAGATATTCGCTGTTTAGATCGCCAGTATTGACCAACGCAATATGAGGGAGTGGGGATTTTTAACAAACCTATTCCATATTTAGGTATTATATAGGTTACATCCTGCGAATTTCATACAAATTTCTTAGTAACCAGCTTAAATTTAGCAATTAAAAAACATTACATAGTAATATGAATAAATTATATTTTTTATTTCAGCCGTCCAGAATGAACGAGATCGAATTACAACCCGACGATCCAGTAGCATGAACACAAACCCAGGGAACGCAAACATTGAGCTGCTTTTGAACGCGGAACAACAATGTGCTCAGGTATTCTATCAGCTATGTACATCAAGTCATGAACCCGGTCCCTACTAAATCCTGGTCCCTGAACAATTTAAAAAAATGTCCCAACAAATTTGGCAATTTTTTCTGGAACAAATATTAGGTAAACCCAGTTCGTACGCAGAAAATACGCACACTGTTTAGTGTTTTGGAATAGCTTAGGAACAAAAATATAGACGAGCGGCTAAACCGGACTTATAAACCAGGCTTAACGGACAAAAACAACTTAACTGGATTAGTGGAATGAGTGCCAAACTGAGAACATATAGAAACCACCGATAAGAAATGATTTTCTCCTGTTATTTTTCATATATATATATAATGAATGGTGTATATACGTTCCACACCACGTCGTAGCATGAATCATTGATAATCTTCTAATTTCAGTTACGCAACTCAGTCATCCAATGCAGCAGCGTTGCCAAATCGGAGAGACATACGGGCCAGCCAGCAGACATGTCCGACATCACGGACTCCATCAAGCAACAACTATTGCTGCTGGTTGAATGGGCCAAAATGATACCACCCTTTCCGTCTCTCTCCATCGATGATCAGGTAAGTATCAGACGAAAGTTGCTGCACGAATGCTTTTTTGACTAACTGCAGACTGCACCAATCGATTTAGCTGAGGATTAGCAATGTACTGACCAACATTACTTGTTATAGACTCTCGAGTAAAAGAAAAGTTTAGCTCAAGCTCAGACCTTAAGCTTAACTTATTTAGTGCAGTCCACCGTAAGTTTTCCACAGAGATCAAATACATATTTATCCAAGAAAATTACACAGTTCAGTATATACCTAAAGTGAATGCACTAAAATAAAATAGTATGAAGAATAAACTGAACAAGCTCTTCTGCTGAGTGAGTAGTGGTTACGTTATGAGGCATGAGTGTCAATATTCCACGGGAAATATTAAACGCGGCCATTGCTTGAAAAAAGACCTTAGCATGAACATGTTTTTGTAATAGATAAACTTAAGAAGGACTTTTCAGATACCACTTTAAGCCCTTGCAGAAAATAGGAGTCCACTAGTGAATTAAAAGTATAAGAATTAAAACATAACTGAGTTTCAAAAAAATTGCGTTTTAGAAAAAAAATTGAGCTTCAGAAAAAATTAGGCTCTTCCTGTATTTGAACCAGGGACATTTAGCACCCAAAGCGAGAATCATTGCACTCGACCAACGAGCCTTGACAGAAGCAGTACTAAAAGTTAACATGACAACAGCCAATAATAGTTTCGATGTTTATTGCTCAAGGTGGCGCTCAGGGGAACCGACTTTGGCGTTTAATTTTTTTCAGCGACATTTTTGACCATAATGTCTTGAAGGAAAGGTGTTTAAAATGAAAATAGCTTTCATTTGATGTGCATATTGTGATAAAAAATTTTTTTTAATATTTTGGACAATTTTGTAGTCGTAGCAAAAAAATTTTTGTTTCCATATAAAATGATTACTCATATCATTGAAATATGCGGTTTCTTAGCTTTAAATTGATGTATTAAACTTAAGAATACGTTGAAGCTTTGCTGAGTTATTTTGCCGTGAAAATAGCGAATCCAAAATGAAAAACCTACAAAGCTGATAAATCTTCGAAATTGTCAAATTTTTGATTTAATTTCTTAAAAAATTGAGTGTGGCTTTTCGTAACTTTTTCAACGGAAATATGCAGTCCTAGGAAAGGTCTAATTTTTGAAAAAGTGAAACGTGTGGGCAAACCTTACATTTTTGGGTAGCGAAATCGACTACTTTTTTTGGACCTGGATCCCAGCTGCCGTTTGCGATTGAGTTGAAAATTTGCATAATGAAAGAAAGAATATAAATGCAGACGTGAAAGTTTTTCGATTTTCAAATTTTGGCCCGTAGCACTTTGTGTAGTCGCTCAAACACGACTGATTTTTGAAAAATCGATTTTTTGCAAAATCAAAAATAAAAATGAAAAATCGAAGATCAATCACGTCTAGATTTTTGAGAGATCTTTCTATTGATACCAAGATCATCAAAATCGGTTGAAGTTTCGCTGAGCTAGGTCAAAAACAAAATTTAGTGTGAATAGGAAATTTGACATGGTCATAAAATTTGACAAATTCACATTAAAGTGCTGAACTGTATTGTAAATAGGTTTTTTTGATGTCTCTTTGATATACAATTAAAGTGGTATTGCTATTTATTGCATGAGCTGAGCGCCAAACATGAGTTTTGTTGCTGAGCGCCCCCTTAATAGGTTGTGAATAAAAATGTTAATTAACAACCAAACAAAATTTTACTCTAACTGTTTTCAAAGTAGAAAAAAATAATTGTAATTTTTTGACTGTGCTAAATCCACAACATTTGCTGATTAGCTCCGTTGTTTCTTTGATTCTGACAGGTGCCGGTTCGCTCAGCAGGTAAAGCGGACGCTTTATGAGCGTAAGTATGGTGGTTCGAGTCCACCACGGCACGTTTGTTTTTGCACAGTTGACGAGTTTGGGGAGAGCAAACGGAACTGCTTGTTCAAGAACGAGGTACCTACCCTTCCTGTGTTATTTAACACAGGAAATCTGACCTACCCAGATTAACGTAGGACTCTGAAATTCTGAATATAGTATATACGCGGCCCCCTCGGGGGCCGCGTAAAAAGGGAATAGAATAATAAATTTTTGCTCAGAATTTAGTCATCATGCATCATCCAGTGCATGTCATAACGCTAAAGTTTGACGAAACGTTGCTGCAAATAGGTGGCTAGATTTTCGCGACTACTTGCTGTAATCTTGATTGCTGAAATTTGTTATTTTAGTTATGAAATCTTGCGTATTGGCGTGTTTCAGGGTTCAGCAATTTCTGGTCACATTCTAATACCCTGCCTTAATTTGTTACAGGTTGTGCTACTACGGGCCTACGCTGCAGTGCATTTAATGCTGACCGTCGCCCGGCGTTCCCTCATGTACAAAGACATGCTGATACTCAGTAACGAAACGTGGATAGGGCGGGGACAAAGCCCACACTGGCAGGATATCACGTGAGTGACCACTGGTTTTGTCTGGCAATACTGTTTCACAGAAATGGTGATAATGAAATACTTTGAATATCTACCTGGGAGCAACAGTACCAAAAGCATAATTGTCATTAGCATGACTTCAGTGATCTAATAGTATGATCTTGATCAATTGTCAACTTACTCTTCTATACGAAACCAAACAGATTCTACAACTAGTTACTAACTTGTGCCAGTCTTTGGCCAAATTTTTCGACATCGTTCTGTTTGATGACTATACAAAAGCGAAATTGTAACAAAAACATAAGTATTATTTGCTTGCTGTTCGGTGTAGACGAAATGTATGTGACAAAATATTCAATCTGTAGTCTTTCGATTACAAAAAGAAAATCAAAATCACAACATGAAATTCAGCACAGACTTTGAAAACTATCACCCAAATATCATCTTAAAATCTCAACGGAAAGCTTTGGTCAAGCCTTAACGTTAAACGCAAATAATAAGTCTAAAATAAAATTTAGTAAAGACTGGAACAGAACTGCGCAATATCCAGATACAAGTCGAATGGGTGGCGAGTTAATATTTTGTTGCTGTGTTCAGAAAAAGCAGTCCACCGCCTGGCCTGACTCACGGCGTCAGTAACATTCTCAACCACAGATCCGATCTCAATATTGAGTAAGTCACTCAATACATCGGATATAAGCAGTGATAAAGATTAGCTTTACATAACATTTCGACTTGTATTTGTGATGAAGATCATTAAAAGTACAAAACCGACCAAAAAAGTACTTGCTACAGAGTCGGGGTTGCAAAGCGGTGTCGGAGTCTCACTTCATTCCGGAGTCAAAGTTTTCAGTTATGTATAAAACTTTGACTCGGGAATCAAGTGACTCTGACTCCACGTTGACTCCGGAGTATGTAACAGCAATTTTGGTTGGTACTGTATATCACTAATAGCCCTCAACTCAGGTGGTGACGAAAATAGGAAACAAATCTCATCGGTTGGATTGTTTTCTGCATTCTAGTTTGCTCGACTGTCTTTTAGATACGTTGTGGAGAAAATACTAGACGAGCTGGTAGACCCGATGAAGGAACTGCAACTCGATGAAGAGGAATTTGTGTCGCTAAAAGCCGTTATCTTTTTCAATCCTTGTAAGTCACTCCTATCAGTATCTTTTGACAGAAAAAAGGGCGTACATAAAATGGGCTGATCTCATCTCAGGGCCTATTCCTTTACCGGATTAAAGGGTTAATTATAATCGGACTAAACGGTTTAAAAATTATACTGAAGAAAGCCATGCCAAAACCTCCGGATTAAACGGACTTAACAGCTAGCGCGCTGATTTTCAAGTCCGTTTAGTCCGATCAAGCTGGACTTCATTTTTCGCGCTAAACCGTTTAGTCCGGTAGTTTAGGAATGGCCCAAATTTATAATCGGACTAAATTTAGTCGGACTTAATTTAGTCCGGTGTCATTCCTAAACTTAAACTTCCCGACACTGATAAATTTGTATTCTGGTGCCACTATAATGTTTTTTCGCACCAGCCAATCAGTTTTGTCTCCGCCTACAAACTGTACTCTGATTGGCTGAGCAGTTGAAGTTGACAATTAACTCGCTGTTTGAAAACAGCGTTTTCGCAATATAAAAATGTATTTGCAGCTGCACATAATATAACAAGTAGACTCCTAAAAGGAGTAAAATTCCTGCGTAGAGAGTTATATTGGTAGTCAGCAAACTAAAATTATTAAATGTAAAATTTTTGCGAAACTCAGATGCATAGGTAATGCATGACTGAGAATTGACCCGGCAACCTAAAGTTTTCCAGCCAACCGCACTAACAACTGCACCAATCACTTCCCAAGTCTGACAACCTTAAGTGGCCACTGCTACAAAAGTGGCCTTTAAATAAAATCTTCAAAACTTTGCTTTAAAATAAAACAAACTGTTTATTGATTATATGTCCTATGTCTCTATAAAAATCAAATCCACGTAGTATGTGCTTCATTTTTACGTCGAAGAACCAAATGTTTGTGTTTTGTATTTACTATTAAACGCTGATTGGCTGCGGCTGAATGCCAACAGCCAATCAGATCGTTGCCAGACAAAACAAACTTTCAGCGAAGGGGGGACACATGCAGCAAAACTAAACAATTGACAATTCCAACCCAGGCGGGGGCAGCAGTTTATTATTGTCAAACTTATGGTTTGCTATGGGTTGATCCCATTACTGTAACTAGTTTTGGAGTTCAGCTTGCTTTCTGTACTTCTTCATGGCAGTCATGCCCCCCACGGTTGGAACACGCTTGCGTCTACAGACTAGCATAATGATAAGCATATGGCAATATATACGTACCAAATTGCCTTGCACGCAATTCATAGAACTTCATGATTCTAATAATTCCGCCTTTAGGCGGAATAAAAAAACTAGCTGCAAATGACAATCTATTAATTGTTTAATCTCCATTGTATATAAAGACTATTTAGCACGTAATGCTTCAGGCCAGCGTAGCCGAATGGTCAGAGCGTTCCCCTTCGGCCAGATAGGTTGGATGTTCGAATCCGACTTGACTAACTTAAGCCACGTAAAAATAATTTTTTGGGATTATTTTTGATTAAAATATCAAACATATCATATCATATAAAACAATATTATTTTTTTAACATATCAAAAATCTGTTATTTAATTTTTGACAAGAATTGGAAATCGACCAAAAAAAGCAATTTTGACGAAGATTTTTTGGAATACATTTTTTATACCAGATATTTAAAATACACTATAAAATAGCCCAATTATTCAGCTATAATTTGATATATAGATCGTCCAAATTGGTTAAGGTAGTGATAAGTAGCAAGAGAATAATTGGGGGGCACCGGGAAGTTAAGTCCGTTTAATCCGCGTAACAAATCGCGGACTAAAACTCCGTGTAAAATGCAGCCAGTGGACTAAACAGACTTATTTAAATCAGGTTTAGGAACGGAAATTTTTTAATCGGACTAATTTTAGTCCAGCTGAGAGTTTAATCCGGTGGTAGTTTAGGAACGGGATCGGACTAAAAAGTTTAATCCGGTGGTAGTTTAGGAATGGGTTCGGACTAAAATTAAGCAGCAGACTTATTTTAAACCGTTTAGTCCGTTTAGTCCGACTTGTCATTCCAAAACCGCGGACTAAAATAAGTCCGGAATAGGCCCTCAGTCAGACATATGTATGTATGCTTTCTGCTTTTTTCAATACCTGCATTTAGCGGTACTTTGAGACTACGAGTAAATAACTCCAAAACAAGGGCAATCCTAAACTACTTGAGGGGGGATCATAATCATCATGAATAATTCAGGATTTAAAACTAAGTTTTGAGACCTGACCCGTATCAAGAGTACATAATATGGAAGAGTATGACACTCTTCCCTATCCTAGCTAATCGGGCCGGAAGATGCTCCGGCCGAAATAGCCCTTTTGCGCCTTGATTTCATGGGGGGGGCACCCCCCACCCCCTTGTATCAACACGTTACTAGCTCACCACAGAGTTCATGCTGGCAGTGTGTTGAAATGAGGGGGGTACCCCCCCCCCTGAAATCAAGACACCACCGAATTTGCACTGGCACTGTGCTGAAACGAGGGGGGGTACCCCCCCTGAAATCAAGACATGTCTTGATTCGCTTGATTCGAGGGGGGTACCGCCCTGAAATCAAAGCGTAAAAGGGCTATTTCGGCCAGAGCATCGTCCGGGCCGATTAGCTAGGACAGGGAAGAGTGTCATACTCTTCCCTATTATGTACTCTTGGCCTTGCCCGTATGTATGATAACTGTTTTGCGTATAATAGTTTAAAAATGGTGTCGGGTATGTAACTTTGACATTGCATGACATATACTATACAAGTTCTGAATCCTACGTAACAAATTCTTAAGTTTACGTAATGTAGCGTAAATGCAACGCACAACGTTTATGCAGAGTTACATACTGTACTACTTTTCAGACGGAAGACATTTGAAAGAAAAGAAAGTGGTAAAGGATATGCGGGAAACGTTGCTGGCTGCGTTGGAATCTTACGTGCTGGAAAAACCAACAGTCACTCGAGGCAGACTCGGAAAAATACTACTTCTTATTCCAAGCCTACAAGTAAGAGACGATTCATGCTGACAGCACCATGTCCATTTAGCAGGAAAAATAGTCACGCCACTAATTGTGTATTAGATCAGATTGTGGCGTGATTATTTCGTAAATTTTGCGGCTGAACAGATATACGGCTGCAAGCATGAATCGATCTCAAGTTCTGCTCAGTATTGCATTTGCATTACCTACCACTGACGTGTATACTGTATATGCATAATCACAGCACAAGAATAATAAAACTAATTTTGCTAATTAGATGGTTCCTTTTGGTGGCTACTGACAACAAACTTTACACATTCTTGAAGTAGCTCACCAATATTTAAGACAACAGATTTTGAATACTTTGCAAAAATGCCGTCAAAAGGCAGTAGGGCTTTTTAGGTAAGAGTTTGAAAGCACAAAATTGCCACTTTTTTCACAGCTAAACAAAATGTAAATCGGCGGATTCGTTGAAATGCCGACAAACTGTCTCTTCTCTAGCACTTTCTGGTTGTTCACAAGATCATAGTCCGAGAACACAAAAACAAATCAATGTCTGGGGTTCGAGGTTTACGAAATGCTTTTGCGAAATTACGAAACGACGATAAGACACTATCGGCTATCGCTGTTACAAAGCTCACTGAATGATAACTGAACAGCTGTTCAGAGTTGTGCTACAGTACAGTTTTGTGTACAGTATCTACGAACAAAGGA
>JASANF010004424.1:0-25379 GCA_030248245.1 Trissonchulus sp. WLG1_4 | reverse complement strand
AGAGATGGGAGCTTTCACGTTTTCGGAAGTCGAGTTATCTCCTGCTTGTCTTTTTACCTCTACCAAAAATGCATCAGATCTCCCTGTACTTTTGACGTTTCCGACCAGAGTAGCATGTGAACCAAAATAGTGCCGTATATACGTGGGCACCTAGCGAATTCTGGGGGGGTGAGCCACCGGGGGGGGGGGGGGGTACGGAGCGACTTTTCCGCTCATTTTCCCTTCGTGAGCCGCCATTCCTGCCTTGTGAACCACCGATTTTGTCGTCGTGAGCAACTTCAAAACAATCTTGGGGGGTGAAATTGCCTCGTTCTGGGGGGATTGAAAACCCCCCACACCCATGTGTGGTGCCGTTTGAATTTAATCCTAGCAAATGCGTACATATATCAGGGTTGGGCACCAGAAAAAAACTCCCGAAAAAAACGGTTTTTTTCCGTTTTTTCCGTTTTTTTCCGAGGGGTCGGAAAAAAACTCGAAACTTATAAGTTAGTCCAGTAAAGGTTAAACTTGCACAAAATGCTTAAAATCGTTTAGAAAAACGAAAATGTAAGACGTTTTTGTGACTAATGAAGGTTATTGAACTAGTTGGCAATGGTTGGAGGGAACGATCTTCACATTTTACTATTTGCGTAACCCTTCATGAACATGGAAATATACGGTTTATTGAGAAGCTATGAAGCTATCCGTTCCTTTTCAGGGTGTGTATATAAGAGAATATAATGAACCGTGTCTATAATCACTATACTATACTATATCAGTATATTGTATGTAAGCCGAACTATATACTATAAACACCTGCTTCCTTAATAGGTAGTCGCAAGTAGTGCTAGAAAGTTTCATGACAGTTATAATTTTTAATATTAAATTTTTCGTGACGTCGGACCAGCTTATTTTTTTACTACTTTAAGTAACCTCGAGCGGTTGTTTCCTTTCAACAGGCCAACAAAAAACAACTTGATTTTACGAAAAATTAAATTCAACGTTTCACTTGAATTTTTAGCATTCTCAATTAGAGCGGATCTCCATTCAATCAGCGAAATTGGATCAACATTTAAACATACGCCCTATAATACTAACAAACTAATCCCTATAAGGCTATACATCTATTTAATGGATAAATTTTCGTATCATTTCAACAACAACACGTACATTTCAACAACAAATCAAAATATTTAACCAGAATGCAACAGCATAAAACTTTTAGGCAATTACATATCCAGGGGTTTGAGCTGTTCTATTTGAGCCAAGAAAGCCTTTCTCTAGACGCAATTCTGACCTTTTTTTGTTGAAAAGTATATAATATGGCGGTTTTCCCGTTTTTTGTGAATTTAGGCAAAAATTGTTTAAATTCAATTAAGAGTCCAATTTTAAATTGCGAAGTACATTAATTCTTCAAAGGTTAAAATACCCACCCTGGATGGCAGAGTTTGAATACACTTTGCAGTTTGCAATGTCAGAACCATTCACTCTTCTGTCGACTTTAGAACCCCACCAGTAAACTGCTAAACTGACAGCGAACTTACCCCACCTTAGTCCTACACTCCTTCCTACCACCATATATAACTAATTAGACAAATTTTAAAACAGAAACACTGGCTATTATGGTAGTTATAGCATCTATTAGTCCAGAAGAAGCTTAATAACCATTGAAGAGTCACCAGTGAATAATAATGAAGTTACTAAGACGCAAAATGTAAGATTACATTTCAGAACTATTTGACCATTATTTTTGGACATCGGAAAAAAACTCGGAAAGAAACTGGAAAAAAACCGGTTTTTTTCCATCCATAATTTTTTCCCGGAAAAAAACCAACCCTGACACATATATATATATATATATATATATATAGTATCATATCATTGAGATGAATCCAAAATTATATATGAATATATATTACTGAACGCTGAAACACCAAAATTAACGTTTAATGGCTGTGTGTGAGTCAGAGTTAGGTCACGAGTTTAAGACAACGCTCGACATTGGACCCTCGTCCACCCAACCCCTGTGTCTACCTCAGTTGAACCAGCGCTAGAATTCTTTCCTTTCCATTTTCCTTTGTCTCCCTGCCCAACCCAGAATCAGTACAGCAGCAATAGCATTGTCTAATGTCATTATCTGTTCATTATGTAAATGCACTGGCTACATTACAGTACATGGAAATCAAATTATTTGTTTGGTTCCAATGTCCGCTAGGCGACGACTTTTCAGTTTTCAGAGGTGTTCTCTCTTCATAACCATATATTATATATATATATTAGCGATCGGCCGGAGCCTCCGGCTCCGGCTCCGGCTCCGGCCGGATTTGGCCCCTCCGGCTCCGGCTCCGGCTCCGGCCGGAGCCATTCAAAAATTAGCCGGATGCTGAACCGGAGGTAAATTCTCTGAGCGACCCATACTCATCTAGATTGCAGTAAGAGGGGCAAGGGTCCCCCCTTTGGTTTTATCGCCCGACCGAAAAAAATTTCTGATACGTCTCCAATTGACCAAATTTGACCTCTAAAAATCAAAAAATTCTCGAACTTTTTTCCTGGGGGCTGCCGCCCCCAGACCCCTCCCACTGTGTTGGTTACTGTTCCTTGTTATTATCTTTCATCAAAGCCTGTGCATGTCTACAAGTATATACCTTATGCTGAATCTAAATTCTATGAGCGACCCATACTCAGCGGCGTAGCCAGTGGGAGTCGCGACCCCCCTTTGGTCGAACTTGAAGAAATTGTCAACAAGGGTCCCCCCTTTGGTTTTTATCGCCCGGCCTAAAAAATTTCTGATATATACGTCTCCAGTTGACCAAATTTGGCCTAAAAATCAAAAATTTCCCCCAAATTTTCTCTGGGGGCTGCCACCCCCATATCCCTGCGACTTTGTGGCTTACTATTCTTTGTTATTATCTTTCGTCAAAGCTTATGCATCATGCATGTATACACGAGTACATTATGCTACATTTGTCTGATGCGACGTTACCATCTTTTGTTTTAAATTTTCTGTCGGAAAAGTTTGTGATACGTCTCCAGTTGACCAAATTCGGTCTAAAAATTGGAAAAATCGCCAATTTTTTCTGGGGGCTGCCGCCCCCAGACCCCTGCAACTTAGTGGCTTACTTTTCTTTGTTAATAACTTTAACCAAAGCCTCTGCATGACGTTCTGCTTCTGACGTGATTTGCATTTAATTTCCCGGGTCGAAAAAATTTCTGATACATCTCCATTTGACCAAGTTTGGCCTAAAAAACTGAAAAATTCTCCAATTTAGCTATATCGTTAGCTTCTGGACCCTTTCTCCCCACCATTTTTTGTAATTTCGGTGTCTGTAGGTCCCATTTTACGTTCGATTAGCATTAGCATTTTGCATTCGATTATTCGAAAAGTTACCATTGTTTTTTACCGAAATATGTGTCGTTTTGTGCGATATATATATATATATATATATATATATATATATATATATATATATATATATATATATATATATATATATATATATATATAAAAGAAAACTTATTTTAAAATTGGTTCAAAAAATGCATTTCCTTCTTTTTGCTTTATTTTTCTGTCGCTTTTCGATGCATTTTTCCGGTGCCCCCGATACATTACATTACGGTACATTTCCTTTATATATTCCCCCACAACCGCATTTAACCTAAATTGGGTTGGTTTTCCACCACTTGCAAATCATATGTATATTTCTGTTTTTTTTGTCCAAGATAGATTGATTTTTAGTGCTGTTTCAGCCGTGCCGGCCTTTATGGAAGAAGGAGTGTACGAAGAAGATGACGGGGACTATCAGGCTTCCATTGAGTGCTCTCTCTGTTGCCGTGATAACAAATTTCGGTAGCTGATGCAGTAACAGTCAGGGGCGTAGTCAGGGGGGCTCAGGGGGTCTGACTGAACCCTCTCTTTTGGTCGAACCTGAAGAAATTGTCAACAAGGGTCCCTCCCTTTTGTGGCTCGGCCAGAAAACATTTTCGCAGTATAAGTCTCCAATTGACCAAATTTTGCCTCAAAATCAAAAAATTCTTAAAATTTTTTCCAGGGGGCTGCTGCCTCCAGACCCCTGTCACTCTGTGGCTTACCAGTGCTTGTTATTATCTTTCGTCAAGGTCAAAGTCTATGCATGTATAGCAGGCGGGGAAAAAAAACCCACCCCATTTTTTGGGGGAAAAAAACCCACCCCGGTTCCGGAACTTGGGTATATGGTACAGGTCTAAAAATTTGCCAGCGTATAGTACAGTCCCTGTAGGCAAACGTATATAAGCGGTATCCAAACGGGGTCTCGTTGGTACTTTTTATGAGTCAAAAATTTTGACCCCCCATTTTTGACCCGACATGGCTCCAAGGGAGGTGAATTTTGGAGTCTCATTTCTCAGCACTAAAAGATGCGAGCTCAAATGTAAAAACACTTTTACAGAGGACTACCCTTCCTCTATTCATGACCGCAGTGGCAGGTCCCTCCTTCTTTCGTACGAGGGGGGGCATGACCGAAATTAGACGGGGTAAAAAAAACCCATGTGGGGGAAAAAAAACCCACTTTTTGAAAATGGTCTGGTGATGTCGAAAAACCTTGTAGCTACTCCAAAAGACTCATGGTAGTGCAAAAAGACGTTTATTGTTAACACAAATGCGCATACTGACACTTTCTTGATCGATTTCTGGTATACAGGCCTAATAGTCGGACTTTGTCATTTTGAGGTCCCTTTGGAGCGGAAAGTAGTATTATCTGGTACTATTGCCAGTTTTTTGTATGTTTTTAATTATAACCTGTTAGTTTCTCTTGTTTAAACGCCAAATAACCGAATAAAATTAAACTATGTCCGTCACGACCAGTCACACCCACTTACGGTACCCTCCACGGAGGGTCGATGGTGTAAAAAGTAGCCATAAAGTGCAGATTTTGCATGTATTTGAAGCGTAATAGCAACTTTTTAGTTGTTTTCAACGTTTTCAGGCGAAATTAAGGTGTTTTGTTTTCAAATCTGAAAATTCAAAATTTTATAATGGGCTGCGAAGGGCAGTTTTCAAACTTGTCTACCTGAGGCCCCGTAGCAAATCCGCATAGTTTTGACATCAGTGGCCTCTACTACTCCTAATACGTGCCATAGCGTTGAAAAACTACCGCTAACACACTTTTCGGGTGATTTATGGGGTGGGTTTTTTTTCCCCCACATGGGTTTTTTTCCCCCAATTGGGTTTTTTTTCCCCGGCAAGTTTTTGGCTTCCCGCCAAAAAATGGTAAGAGATAGCGAAATGAAACCGGTGCCAGCATTTAGAGCAAGGTTAGGCCTACGACAGATTTTTTTGGTTTCCCGTGAAAACGTATAGTCTATGAGCTACATGACGAAATATGAAAATGCGGGTTTTTTTCCCCGCCTGCTATATGCATTATGCTGCATACTGACTTGTGTAATATATACACTGTCTGGGTCAAGGTTCGGCAGGGGGGGAAAATTATTTTTGGCCGTCAATCGCTTCCTACCCCATCTTTTAATAAAAATATGAAACCCCCATCGTCAGCCATGCCCCCAATCTGATCTCTAGCCCCCAAAATAGCTGACGCCCCTTTTAATAAAAATCTGAAGTGAAATTATTGGTGTTTAAAACCCTTAGGGGTCGAATAAGTCCAAAAAATGGCATTTTTTCGACTAATGATCCGGAGTCACCCTATATTCCCCAAACCTAGAGGGGGTCAAAATTGAACGCTCGTTCGAATAGGGTAGGTTAGAAGTTTGTAGGATGTAAGCTTTAGCTGGAAATCAAACTTTGTCCAAAAATTAAAGTTTACCTGAAAAATTTTGCGCAAAATTGGATTCAGGCAAAAATACTCAACGAAATAAAAACCTGCTGCTACCATTGAAAGAGCAACTTCTAAGCTACTAAATGCTGAAAAAATTTTGCAAATCGGTTCAGGCTTTGAAAAGTTACAAAACTTTTTCTAAAGCTACCAGGATCAGGCTGATTGAAGCTTTATAGCAGGCGGGGAAAAAACCCACCCCATTTTTTGGGGGAAAAAAACCCACCCCGGTTCCGGAACTTGGGTATGTGGTACAGGTCTAAAAATTTGCCAGCGTATAGTACAGTCCCTGTAGGCAAACGTATATAAGCGGTATCCAAACGGGGTCTCGTTGGTACTTTTTATGAGTCAAAAATTTTGACCCCCCATTTTTGACTCGAGATGGCTCCAAGGTCCAAGGGAGGTGAATTTTGGAGTCTCATTTCTCAGCACTAAGAGATGCGAGCTCAAATGTAAAAACACTTTTACAGAGGACTACCCTTCCTCTATTCATGACCGCAGTGGCAGTTCCCTCCTTCTTTCGTACGAGGAGGGGCATGACCGAAATTGGCATAGACGGGGTAAAAAAACCCATGTGGGGGAAAAAACCCACTTTTTGAAAATGGTCTGGTGATGTCCAAAAACCTAGTAGCTACTCCAAAAGACTCATGGTAGTGCAAAAAAACGTTTATTGTTAACACAAATGCGCATACTGACACTTTCTTGGTCGAATTCTGGAACACGGGCCCAATAGTCGGACTTTGTCATTTTGAGGTCCCTTTGGAGCGGAAAGTAGTATTATCTGGTACTATTGCCAGTTTTTTGTATGTTTTTAATTATAACCTGTTAATTTCTCTTGTATAAACGCCAAATAACCGAATGAAAGTAAAATATCCCCGTCACGACCAGTCACACCCACTTACGGTACCCTCCATGGAGGGTCGATGGCGTAAAAGTAGCCATAAAGTGCAGATTTTGCATGTATTTGAAACGTAATAGCAACTTTTTAGTTGTTTTCAACGTTTTCAGGCGAAATTAAGGTGTTTTGTTTTCAAATCTGAAAATTCAAAATTTTATAATGGGCTGCGAAGGGCCGTTTTCAAACTTGTCTACCTGAGGCCCCATAGCAAATCTGCGTATAGTTTTGGCATCAGGGGCGTCTACTACTCCTAATACGTGCCATAGCGTTGATAAACTACCGCTAACACACTTTTCGGGTGATTTATGGGGTGGGTTTTTTTCCCCCACATGGTTTTTTCCCCGGCAAGTTTTTGGCTTCCCGCCAAAAAATGGTAAGAGATAGCGAAATGAAACCGGTGCCAGCATTTAGAGCAAGGTTAGGCCTACGACAGATTTTTTTGGTTTCCCGTGAAAACGTATATATAGTCTATGAGCTACATTACGAAATATGAAAATGCGGGTTTTTTTCCCGCCTGCTATACAGCGCAAGTAAGGTTTAGTACAAATTCCGGGCTATAGCTACAAAATTTTTCAAAATATGAAGCTAGTTGGGGTTTTTTAGTGCGGTAACGTTATTTCTGATGCTTCTTAGCATGTTTTTCTTGAATTTAGGCCTTAGGCTTAGGCTTAGTGCTTAGGCTTAGTGCTTAGGCTGAGTCTTAGTGCTCAGGCTGAGGCTTAGTGCTTAGGCTCAGGCTTAGTAGGTGGGTTAGGAAAAGCTTAGTCTTAGTTGCTTGCATCAAATAAAAGCATACTTGCTATTGTGGAATCATAAATAAAGCTGCACTTTTGAACCGAAATTGGCTGTCAGCGCCAGCGTGATGCTGAGCAGCAGAGACGTTTTGAATTCGTATTTATGGTATTCTTCATTATTAAAAATTGCTCCTTTTAACTAAAAATGGCTATTTTTGTCGGAAAATGTAATTAATTTATTGTCTAGGCAAAAAGAAACAATACCAATTGATACGTGAGCTCAGTTTAACGATGCATACTTCGCCTAGTATATATATATATATATATATATATAGTTTGAAAAATTAACAGTTTTTGGTATAAATGAGCAGAATATGTTGGAAACAAAGCTGAATTCAATATATTATTATAAGTTACGTTATGATGATGCAACTTCAGACTGATATCACGACTGTATTGGTGAAAATTCTCGAAAATTAGCCTCAAAAAGTCGAAAAACAATGATTTTCGACAAAATTTGAATATTTTCGAAAAGCTATAAATCCACATTTTTTCGCTTGGAAAGTGATAAAAATGAAATCAGCATGGTCGAAAACCTATATATATGTACTATTCTGCAGAAAAAATATGCGTTTGAATTTCCCCCCCCCTGCCGAACCTGCACCCACTGTCTGATGTGAGGTTCCTATCGTTATGTTAATTTTCCTGTAGGAAAATATTTCTGATACATCCATCTCCAGTTGACGGTCATTTTCTCTCGGTAAGCCACTGTAAGATAACGCTAACTAGCAATATTGTTGCAGCGCAACGGTACTGTAAAGCCATAAGCTAATGAAAAATGACGACAGGAATTTAAAAATGACCCCAGAATGATGAAATCCGATTTTGAAAAAAAACCCTGAGTTGACCAAATTCGGCCTTAAAAGTGTAAAAAGTCTGCAATTTTGCTCCAACGTGAGCCGCCCCCAAACCTCTGTGACTCCATGGCTTATAGATCTTGCGTTTGTATTGCAAATTTTAGGGTTTGCTAAAAAGTGCATTTTAACACAACAATGTAAACGTCGAAATTTTTTCTGGGTACGCCACTGTATTATACAATATGTGTGTGCACTGTATATTTTTGGCTGAAACCCTCCTTTTGATATGTATATAATCCTGGCTACGCTACTGGTAACAGTTATATAATATTATATATACAGTTTTCTAGTTGTTAATATATAATAACGATCTCCTGCAAGCATGTACACGGGCTCTCGGTCTAAGTGGGGGGGGGGGGCGTTGGTCGGATTTTTAGAAATTCTAGGGGGGCTTGTCCCGACGTGTCGGGGGCTTGAACTGACAACATCTGTGACATGTATATACATCTGTGACCTCCTGTTGTCATTTGTAATTTGCATACTACATATATATGTGCGTAATAAGAAAGAAGCGGTCAGAAGGCGTTTAAGTCAAAGTCAAGTCAAGTCACTACGTCAAAAGAACCTCAAAGTCTTTTAAATTTAAAAAAAGACGTCTGGACACCGATATTGGCACAAATTTTTATATGAATTCTGTGAGTGTTGCCAAAAAGTTGTTTGAAACTGGCCTTTTTGAAATGGGATTTGGTCTTAGAATTGTGTTGCAATCGTTTTATCACCAGAAATCCACCATGCCACCCTCTAGAAATATGCTCGCGATATTATAGTGTTAGACTAAATTGGAAAATTTTTACAATTTAAAAAATTTAATGTACATACACGATACCGGAATGGGATGGGGTTATGTATATGTGTGTAATTATTTTTGTATATAATTATACACGTTTTGCGTTTTCAGAAGCATTTTGATATCCCTGTTTCTGGGCCAGTTACTTTCCTTATGTCTGTGCGCGACCGGAATTACCAGTCAGCTATTGGCTGATCAGTACAGTGTCAATACACCCACAAGTATATATATACATGTCTATGCTTGTCTATTGTTAATTGTGAATCATTTGTAAAATTTTTATGCTGTCTGTTGTTTATGCTTATGTTCAAGGCATCGGCATAAACTCTTTCTTAGCTACGTTTTCCTATTCGGCTTCAAAACTCGTGATAGGTGGTTAGTTAACAAGCTTTTTGCATTTTCCGCTCAGGATTACCTGACGTTTCGCTTCTACCCACAGTGCTGCCCGCAGTGACCGTAATTTTATAAATAATTGACAATAATTTGAAGAAAATGCAGAAAATTTCCACTTCGTTCAATAATCTGTGTCGAAATGTAGATAAACAGTCAGTTGTCGGCGGAAACTTTTGATTAAGTACGTTTGTTTACTTATTTACTTATTATGACGAGGTAAACATACAAATCAACAGTTACATAATTAATTAATTAATTAATTAACTAATTTCAGCGCAAAGTTTTGTAAACTACCTGTTACTGGCGCTGGTCTACGCAGTGTGGCTGGCCTGTCAGCCTGAAGACAGCGGCATTTTGATGGTGCTGCGAAATCGCGGCTGGAAGTATTGTCTGCTAGCCGTTGTAGACGTAGAGGCAAACTACCTCATCGTGCGCGCGTACCAATACACCAATCTGACCAGCATTCAGGTTAGACACTGACCAGCAGCGGGCAAATTTGGTATAGAAATTTGATACGTATATTATATTTGCTGCATGAATTTGACTGATGCAAATAGGAACAAAATTTAGTTCTTTTGACTTCTCATTGTTTTCGAATATTATATAGTCGGCGAAAAAATTACTGCCCTATAATATATGCATCGATCAAACTACTCTTTGATTAACAGCAGTCGGGTTGTGAAGGAGTGGTAAGGTTTTTTGAATCAACAGCGGAACTTGACTAGAGCAAGAAATATCTGTTTTGCGGCTTTGTTTATTTGTTTTTGTGCCTGGCATTGTGACTGTTGCAAACTTTTGCTTGTGCCGCTGTAATTAGAAATTAGGAAGAATTAAAAATTAGGAATCCTCACCCCCCCCCGATTAACCAAATGTCCAAATATACCCTAAATTTTGCTAGATTTCTGAAAAAGGTGCCATTTTTTACCCAATTTTGTCCAAATATTGTTTGAGACCCCGCTTCACAGACGCAGAGACCCTCGTACGTGTATGATATTGTATATTATCATTTTTTGACAAGGTTTTCTGAAGGTTTTTGTGCATGCCCTGTTTCAGCTGCTGGACTGTTTCACCATTCCGGTGGTGTTGTGTCTGTCGTTTGTTGTGCTTCGCATTCGCTACATGGTGACGCATGTTGTGGGCGTGTGCATTTGTCTGCTGGGCGTGGGATGTGTGGTCTGGGCTGACATTGAGCAGGGAAAGGCAACTCAAGGTAATCTGATGGTCCTGACAACGATGCGATGTTGGGACGTGAAAAAAATATTTATATATTATGGTTGTTGTCGAAATTTTGGTACTTGTTAACAAAAACTTGAATAGAAATATTTTTGTGACTGAATAAAAAAATTTTAATTTTTTTTAATTAATGAAATGGCTATATACTTATTTATTTTCAGGGTCCGTAGAATGGCTAGGGGATATTCTTTGTCTCGGCGGTGCTACGCTTTATGGCATTTCGAATGTCTGCGAAGAAATGTTGGTGAAAAATTTCACCCGTGCTGAATATCTCGGCATGGTGGGAATTTTCGGCAGTGTTTTGTCTGGGATTCAGCTGTAAGACTTCTGATGATAAATTTGATAATAACTCGTAGATGTTAATTTTTGCAGAATTGCAGCTTTTGCATCGCTCTTGTATAATATGCATCTAATCCCTCTGACTTTTTGATTTTAAGAAAATTGTTTGATTTTCATTTAGAACTAATTGTTGCCTATATTTTTGTACGAAATCATTTCAAATCAGACTGTAACGGTTTCGTGGTGTCTCTCTTTTAGAGCCATATTTGAACGGGATGCCCTCATGAATGTTGACTGGGATAAATATCAGATTTGTACGTCCCGTTTTATTAATGTTAAATAAGTTTTAACTGACATTATTTTGAGGCAAGAATAGTATTGTATAGAATATGCATCTCGAAAAAAAGCTATCCATTATAGCAACCTTAACTAAAAAAAACGGAAGGCCGATTTTTCGAAAAAAAAACGGATGGGTTTTTTTCAGAGTCCATGACTTACACAGAGCCAAAAATCGTGGAGAAAGTAGAAAAAAGACTAAATTTTAATTTGTAGTGGTGCAGTAACTTCCAAAAGTTAAATTCAAAAAATTTTGTTAAAATTTCTCGGACCGCCCAAATTTAGAGTCGGAATATTGACCTCGGATATTTTGGATAAAGTATCATATTTTCATCAACATCCATCCAATCACTCCCAAACTCACCGCAATGATAATCTAAACTATTGTCTATCTTCTGTCACAATCTTATCCCTCGGAGTGACGTGTACTCCGAAATACAGCATCCGTTTTTTTTCGCTAAATTTTCTCGAAAAAAAACAGAATGTTTGATCCGTGTTTAGATCACAATTATATCGTCCTGTCTTGAATATTATTAACTTTATTGAGAAAAAAAGCCTTGGAATGAATCCACAGTCAATCCCGCCCCACAGTGAGGGTCCTGATAGGTCTACATTGGTCACTTTTTTAAAAATGTTTTTTTTGACGTCTCTGGGGATAAATTAGGCCGCTGAACGCGAATTCAAGATTCATTTTTGTTTAGAAAATCTTTTGGACCCCCCACGACCCCCCTTAAGGAATTTCCCATTGGGAGTCCCCAGCGGTCAATTTTTCGAAATGAGGATTTTAATGCTTTTGGAGATAAATTGAGCCGCTGAACGCGATCAGAGGATCCTCTGCATAAATAGGGGGCCCTATAGCGTCGGCCACCCGTTATTGCAGTCGAGAGTTAGCTGCTCGCACTTATTTTGGTGATCGACTGTTTCAGGTTTAAGGCTGTTTGCATTAGTTGTTATTTTTTTTCACAATTCCTTGTTCGAAGTGCTCTATTATACGATGTTGATGAGCAAAAAAGATTTTTCTTGATGTTTGAGTGTTAAAAAGTGAAGTTTATGTAGGTTTTGGGTGTTTATTGACCTCCGTTTTATTTTTGAAAAAATCCGTTTTTTTAGGGAAATCATTATCAAAAAAACAGACGATTTTTCTTTTTTGCAAGAAAAATAGACTTTTCATAGAAAAAATTTAGATGCTAACATAAGCTGAATATGATTAAGATTCATATGATACATCAACTGTCTGTTTTGACCCATTTTTAAAAAAAAATATGACAAAAATTTAAAATCTCCGTTTTTTTAGTTAAGGTTGCTATATTAACATGAACTTTGGCGGATCCAGGTTGTGCAGCAAATAATATTGCCTAAAATTAATTTTTTTCATTGGTGCGAGGTTCAGATGTTTCAAAGGTCAAGCGCTTGTACTTAGGTTCGTTATCTACCGAATATGATTCATAGTTGTCCATTTGTCCTTGTAAACGACGTTAAAACTAAATTTAGAGTCAGAATACCCAACTCACACAACCTACACCACTCAGGAATGACTTGGACGATAGAAAATATTGATATATTTAATGATATGTAATTTTTTACATTGTAAAATTGCGCTTATTATAACAGCCAATTATAAAGATGCCATTTAAGGGGGTAATTGCGTTTTTAGGTGTTTTTTCGGAAAGCTATAGCTCAGCGTTTGCAAATTCAAATCACAAGCGGTCTGTTGCATGAAGTAGAACAATATCTCACCTAAATGTATGCCATGCACTGTAACTTGACCGTTGATATTGTTCCCAGTACAATCTGCTAAAGAAAGGTTCTTTCCAAAATAGTAGAATTTTTTACAAAAAGTTTGCGCCACAGCTGTGAATCACAGGATTACATGTTGGGGCTGAAAGTTGGTAAGGTTTTTGACATGTTTAAAATCCCCAGGCATCTCCCCCACTTTTTTAATAACTAGTCAATTTACTGAGAAAATAGCTTAAAAACAAATACTACTAAAATTTAACATATTTTGTTGTAATTAAAGCCCTCTAAAAATGTCCAAAGGTAAAATTTCGAAAAAGTAAGAGACATGCCTGGGAATTTTGACCTTTACAGTACTGTGACAAAAATTTGTGCCCCGGCTTCATTTGCAACTTGAGTTCTGTCGGCGCAAAGTTTACATAGAAATCACAAAAACCTCGAAAACGCAACTAGCACCTTAAGAGTTATTAATTATTAGATGCGGCACCTGCCGAACACACATGTACTGGACATTTCATGAATTTTTTCATATTGTTGCCAAATTTCGTCTGTTAGCGGTGTATTTGCACTTTTTCTTGTGCAGTCGCAAAGGGGTCTGCAAGTCTCAAGTACAGTCAGAAAAATTTCGATAAGGGAATCTCCCGCTGGTAATAACTGTGTTTTTGTAATACAAGTATGAACTATTATTTATTTAGCCATTGTTATGACATTGAAGTCTAGTGCATGCATTCTGGTATTTAGTTAATTTCAGTATTGCTGTACGGTGGTTTTGCCCTGTCCATGTTTCTGTTCTATTCCCTGGTCTCAGTCCTCATGCAGCGCGCCAGTGCCACCTTCTTTAATCTGTCCGTATTGACAGCTGACTTTTATACCCTCATCGCAGGCATTGTTATATTTAAGTATAAAGTAAGCTTTCACTCTTTCATGCGTTCGTTAATGTTTTTGTCAGGACCTCCATAGTTTTTTAGAGTTGAACGAGCTTTAGTTTCTAGCAAACAGTATTAGCACACATTGATACAATATTCATTTCGCAACGAACAACTTGAGTGTTTACTGATTTGAAAAGTTCTTGAAAAAAGGTGATCTTTGCAAAAACGCGTTTTCTCGGAAAAAACACGTCGTGCCCTACACTAAACAGAGAGATCCTTCTGAAAGAATCATATTCAAGCATGGGCTGTATGTAGCTTTTCGGTTAACCCCGTTCAGCTAGTTTCATTCTTTTGTTTTCAGTTTCACTTGCTCTACTTCATATCCTTTGCCCTGGTCATGGTAGGCACCATTATCTATTCCATTCGCTCAACCCCCAGTCGCCAATCCCAGCAGCCCCCTGCGCCCCATCCCCCGGCCCCCTCCCGGCGCCCCTACACCAGCTCAATCAATGACCCCCCTGTGGCGGGCTCCCTAGACTCCAGACTGAGCACCAGTGCGGTCGCCCTAGCCCCCCCTGCTGGGGCCTCGGCTGCCTATTCTATAGCTGCCAGCAGTGAACCTGTTTTGCTCAATCGACCCCTTCAAACCAGTGGGGACAGTCGGAAACCCCTGCTTTCGGACGGCTACGCTGGTCAGGCATCTGGCGGAAAAAAGACCAAAGATAATGTGCGATTTGTGAAATATTGCCCGAAACATGGCACGGTTATTGTGGACTCTCAGGGACAGTTTATCATGGAAACATGATGTTAACTGTGTTTGTGTCTTAACCTATTAGGTTTAATTACTTAGTTACTGTTAATGCTAATAATGTTAAATAGTTTTAGGTCGTAATATCAATGATTTAGGAGATATTTTGTGTACATAGGATGGTGCTACTTTGGTCGTACTGTTTATCGCGATTCGTAAATTATATTGGATTATATTTGATTTTTGAGTCAGAATCATGTTTTCTTGAGTACTGTACCTTGTGAACTTTGCTCAGTAGTTAACAGAGAAGTAAATAGAAAATGGAAATGAATGAATTTATTGAAACAGTAAGAAATAGAAAAGAGTATGACACTCTTCCCCATTATGTACTCTTGATACGACGTATCGTTAGTAATTATTGTGGCTGTAACTTTCTCGGCAGCTGGAATTTTGTTATGATTTTTCTATAACTAATTAATAATTAATCATTGTTACATAATCTAGTCAGTCATTAATACCGGTGTGTTTGTTCGTGCTTTATTTTTGCCATCGTTGTTGTTTTACCATTCTGTGCGAAATATGGGCTTTCATTTTAAAAAATATTACAACCTATTTTAAATTGAATGGTAGACGTGGTTAAGATTTTTTAAAACAGTTTACCTTTACCGTGTCTTTTCTGCTTAATCATCTATATTTTGCCGTTATTGATTTGTTATTGATTTGTGCGTTATTTTGCAATAGAATGCACAAGTGCTTAACTAAGTTTTAACTGAAGTATTTCTAGACTTGGTTTAGTACACTCTTTTGGACTGAAATACGATGGCTTAATGAAAAATTCTAAGTGTAATTTATTTATATCTTGATAACTTGTTTAAGTTAGACTGGGTTGGAGTTACCTCTGAACCCTGACAAATTATATCCTGAAGATTTTTGTAATTAAAATAGTTTTATTTACAGTACAAAAGTTTTACTTTTGTTTCTTTTGTAAATTTGACTTAATGAAAAAGTTTTTATGTTTATTAAGTCATTTTTATACGACGCAGCTTCCTATTCACAATTTTGGGAAGTTTAAAATTGGGTACTATATAAAAAAATAAACTCATTTTGCAAGTGTGTCAATTGTTGATTGAATATCAGTAAACAATAGAATCAATGTGTATAAAACTGTCATTTGTTTTTACCAATAAATTTGTCTCCATGATTGTCTGCTATTAAACTGTGCCATAATTTGAAGTAAATTTTTTATGGTGATAAGTGTCTTCTACGATTTTGGTTAGTTCTGTGATGTGAGCGTCTCGTGTGGCGTGTACCATAGGCAGATGCATAGCGTATGCAGGGAGGAGTTTAGTAATTGACCTATGTGTGTACGTAGGTTATTGGTTCTCGGTGAAGGGTCAGAAAGTTGAAGTCCTCGGTTTCAGTTGCGATTCTTCCTTCTGGGTTGTTCGTAAAACTGTGGTTCAGGTCAGCCAGTGTCATAACTGACGTGGGTTTGAGACCTGCGTGTGAATGTGCTTTGTCTTTGAGGCATCCGGTTTACTCCGGGAACATTGGTATGGAATACTCGAATGAATTGGTATCGAATATATAGTCTAATGAGTATCGATCGTTCCAGGGTCGCCGATGTTCGAAGGGGTGGCTTTTGTAAGTGGGGAATAGGACCTACGATTTACGAAGCTTCAGTGAGGGTTGTAGTGTAGTGAGGGCATTCTCGACGTGAGCCGTGCGGGTTTTTCTCGTTCAGAATAAATTGTGGTGTCCTCTTGCCAACTCCGTCGACTATGTCAGCTTGTGCGTTTGAATGATTCATTAGATTTTTCGGCTTTCTCGTAGGACGTAGGACCTCACGTGCTTTTTTTCAACACCCAGTAAAGCAGGAATCGAATGGCTACAATTTTCCGAAACAAGACTCAAACCTATCTAGTTTTACATTTTAATCACTGATAAAATCTCACATTAAAGACTAGCATTAGCAACTCCATTGGTTTGCAGTTCAGTATATAAGCCAACGCGGCAGCTAGGCTTAACCATGGTCTTTTACACCAAATAAATAAAAATGTTCTGGGTTTTTTGGTGAAGTTTAAGAAAATCATAGTCTCTTCACTCATAGTGTATAGATCTGTCGTAAAAACGGGTCACTGCGATTATGGAACTCCGAACTACCACCTTAAAATGTCTTAATTGTACGATGTGGATGATCTGAAATCTTGATTCACTAGGTAATTTTGACTCTTTTTTGAAACCTTATGGGCCATGGGAACTATATGATATTCTATATTTCTTTTTGTCTGTACCTGTCTTATATGAAATCACAATCTTCTAGTTCTAAACAGTTTATTGACCATTTAACCGTTTATATATTTTTCAAGTCTTTGACGAGAGACATTGATTGCGCAAGGAAACTAACGGAACAGGCAGATACTACCTGAAATATAGTACAAAAGCAACATATGACTGCGCAGTCGGTATGACTGATTCAAGTTTGTAATCAGTGACTGCGGTGAGTGACCTACTTTGGCGTCATAACCAGAGATGCACAGGAGGAATCGGTGAAGGGCGGGTGCCCGACCCCTGGCGGAAAGGGGGGTGGTTCCTGGTTTTGGCTCTTTTACGGCGACAGCTGGAAACTTAACTATTTTTCGATTTTGGACTCATTTTTGGGGAACTTTTTTGGCCATCAAATCCTTCCCTTTTGTACATCTATGGTCACACTGAGACTGCAGTCGCAGTTGATGTACTTCAACATTAGTGTCCCGCATACTATTGATCGAAGACATTTATTAAAAATATTTCATTTTTTTCAATTAATTCTTAAGCCATGACAAAGCGGTAAGCGATCCGCTTAGCTAAGGTATGTAAACTAGTTTTTTAGGTATATAATAGATCCGTTTGAGTCCTATTGAGGCCGCTATTCTGAAACGCATCACCGCTACTGTATAATGACGAATGGGTACAATGTCATACTTTTTAGCCGTTCTTTTGAGTATAAAAACGTCATAAAAACAATCAAGCCCGGTTCACACTGACGCTTCAGTTTTAAGTTTTAAGGTTTTAAGGTTTTAAGGTTTTAAGGTTTTTAGTTTTAAGGGTTGTGTTCACACTGCAGTTTCAAGTTTTAAGGTTTTCAGTTTTAACGTTTTAAGGTTTTAAGGTTTTAACAAAAAGCGTTCACACTAGAAGCAGCAGTTTTAAGGTTTTAAGGTTTCAAGTTTTAAGGTTTTAAGGTTTCAAGGTTTGCTGCTGTTCACACTGGAGTTTTAAGTTTTAAGTTTGAGATAATGTTTTGAAAAGAGTAATTTTTGTTAAAACGCACAGGATGTCATTTTTAATGCAAATCATATTCGGTAGAATCTAAATTACTTGGAAGAAATTGCTTCAAAGGAAGTTTTTGGCAATTAACAGCGAAAGGGAAACAGTTAGATTCTGGTGAAGACAGTCAAAATCAGGAACCATTTATTGGATAGCCGCATGCATACAGAACATAGCCTTTTTAAATACTTTTGATCGTTTATATCGTGATTTGGAAATGAAAAACAACTACATTAAATAAAAAACAACAATTTGCCATTTTTGGGCCTACAGTAACCCAAGAAACCAACACCAACAGCAACAACAAAAGTTGGCTAGCTGGCCGCCTGGGCCAGCTTACACACAAAACAGAATCACACATAACGATAAATTTGCACACAAACACACACACAATTTTGTCCAAGCGAATACACGTAAGACGTGTAATTCGCTAGGGCAAATCAAATGTAAGGTCCTGTCGCTACTGTGGTAGCGACAGGAAAAACCCTGTAGAGAAACTGTAGCTGAACTCACAGAACATGACTGGACGAAAAAGGTGCCGCTGACTAACTGTTCATAATAGTGATAAACATAGCGCAGTCAAACCAGCTGATCAGTTTGACCACTAGAAGTGAGCACGTGACGGGTACACCACGTCTGTGATTGGCTATTTCTTAAAACTGGTTTTAAGAGATAAAATATATTTATCTCCAGTTTTAAGGTTTTAAGGAGCTTAAAACCTTAAAACTTAAAACTGTGGACGGCAGTGTGAATGCTCTGCCTTAAAACCTTAAAACCCTAAAACCTTAAAACTTAAAACCTTAAAACCTTAAAACTGCAGTGTGAACGCTCAACCTTACAACCTTAAAACTTTAAAACCTTAAAACCTTAAAACTAAAAACCTTAAAACTGCTGTGTGAACACTACTCTTAAAACTTAAAACCTTAAAACCTTAAAACTGCAGTTTTAAGGCTCAGTGTGAACCGGGCTTCATAGAATTCGTGTTATTAGCATCCCTATTAGGGGCTCGGCAATCAATTGGAACTGAAGTGCAAAGCGTTTTTGAGATACCTAGGGTGGAATTCTAGAAGGGTGATTAGCGAGTGACTAACTTAATCAGTCGCTAACGTTCGTTCATTACGTTTTGTCATTACGAATTCTACACGCTGAGAATAGTCTTGCCTGATGTCATTCTGAACGCGCGTTGTTCTTTTAATCACTGACTAACTTAATCACCCTTCTAGAATTCCACCCCTAGTGTCTGGAATTCAGTGAAGGAACTAAAGTCTGACAGAAAATTGCTGAACCCTCTGAAAACAGATGGCGCGATTTTTGTGAGCGTTTGCTCTATATACTCTTGATCTGTAACAACATTATAGTCTGACCAAAAAAGGCTGGACCCTGAGACAATAGAGAAAACGTAAATAGAAAAAGAACGAATTTCACGCACCAAGCATACCTATAGCAAGTAGTAGAAAAAATCACTTTACCTGTTTTATCTAAGGTGCAGCAATTTTTGGTCAGACTTTAGTTCTTTTTGTAATCAAATCACGTGTTTCGTTTTCTTTCACGGTCCTACAATTTTTGGTCAGACTTTACGCAATTCTCATGTGTAAAACGTCTTTATTTTCGTGTTTTTTTCATTACCTGACGGAGATATAGCTGGATTGGAGTTATACCTATTGCGCTGAATTGATAAGACGATACGATATGCTAACACAGACATTCACAAAATTGAAACGAACATCAAAAGGCTTTTTAAATTTTCAAGATTCATACCTAGCAGTTAGCAAGTATATATTTCTTCACTTGAAAACTGCATGTTGCCCAGAAAACTTCACTAAGACAATTGAAATTTTGACCTCTTGACTGAAACAACAAATTTAAACTCAGTAGAAACGGTTTTTCAGAGCAGATGCTTTTATTAGCAGGTGTCGTTAATCAGTGGTGTACTTTAAGGATCGATTCACACTTAAGGGGGTAGTGTCGCGAAAGCAGTCGATTTTGCGCGACTATAAAACTTTTTCAGTGAAAGATAGGTCATTGTTCTTTATATATTCTAAAAATATTTTTTAAGGCAAATATTTTTGCCAAGTTTCAGAAAAACTGATGCAGCATACAGTTAGCAGTGAAGTCGCAAAGTCGGAAAACTGACGTTTTGAAAACCTATTCACATTCGATGATTTCGTCACAATTAAAAAACTTTTTGTTTAAATTCTTTACATAAAGATAAAGCACATATGCTCTAGTTTATGCACACAAAATTTAGTACAAATTGCTTGAGTCGTTGTGGAGTAATGCCTGTTTGAACTGGCAAACTGTGCGTAACCTGTAAGGTACTGACAGCAATAATGATAAATTGTAAAAAATTTGGACACTTATTTTGAAATCAAAAGAAAAACGAAGCTTCATTTTTTATTTTTCTTATTTGTGGCAAAAAATGGTGCGTCAAAACATTACATGTACTTCACAAGCTGGCCAATCTGATATCTGGCTTGAATTTTTGAACTTTTATGTCTCTATTGTGTGATGTCGGGCTCACAAATGGTGATTGGTTAAAAATATTGGTAGATATTGGTAGTCTAGTGTCTGGCAGTATTTATTTGACACCATGTGGCATTTCAGTAGTTTCCCAGTGAGCGTACAATTTCAAATCAAAAGTTCTCATTTTGCAGTCTATGAGCAAAACTGCTTTGGCGACACTACCACCTTAACAGCTGTATGTCCGTTCAGTCGGCAAATTTACGAAATAATCGCGCCACCATTAATTAATCTTATATTACACTATTAGTGGTGTGATTAATTCGTAATTTTGTCGCTGTACGTATGAATCGACCCTAAACTATAAATATATACTACATCGTTTAGACAAGTATGTTATACCCAGTGTTTATTACACAAGTTGGTGATGACAAGAGGTAATTTAGGCATGTCATGTGTCAATATCTTCAATGATCGATACATCGTCGACTTCTTCCTCGTCGGCGTCGGAGCTGTGTCGATCCACACTTTTGTCTGAAGACAGTTTTTTCGTCAGACTGGCTCTACGTTTGAAAGCTTCAGTTGTAGATTTGGAAAGTTCAGGGGTAGGCGGTCTTTCAATGCTTCTTTCAGAGGACAGCCTTTTCGTTAGACTTTTCCTTCGTTTGGAAGGAGGTTTATTGTCCGCTTCAGTAGGGGTTGACTTTTGTTGAATGCTGTGATCATTAAGGTCAGGGGTGGTACGTCCGAGTGGGCTTTGGTCCTCAGGTTTAGGTGGTACAGGTGACAGTCTTTTGAGAGGAACAGGGGAAGACCTAGCACTAGATAGAGGGGTTGATGCATCGAATGAAGTAAGGGGTAAAGTGGATCCGTCTTCTGAGTTGGCTCTAGAGTCACTGACTATAGCTCTGTTTCTTTGAAGCATTGGCTTTTTGCTGTGAGTTGACAGTGGGCTGTCAGGGCTTTCTATATCTTCTTCGGGTTCTTCAGAAATAGTGCTAGGGGTATGTATTCCTGGAATTACTTTTCTTGTTTCCGGAGGCAGAGGGGGTTGTCGAGTCAAAACTTGTTTAGCCTTAGCTTCAGCCGCTGCGGCCTTCGCTTCAGCGGCTGCCGCAGCTTTCGCTTCTTTTAAGGCGGCTTTTATAGCTTTTGCTTCGGCCTTTGCTTCAGCTCTGGCAGCTTTTTCAGCTTTTGCTTCGGCTTTCTCTTCGGGTGTCTTCTTCACTTTCGGTGCTTTCTTTTCTTCTCCATCTTTTGATTTAGAGGATTTCTTGTCATCTCCTTCCTTTGACTTTGAAGTCTTCTTGTCTTCTCCTACGACTTCTCTAGACCCATGCGTGGATTTTGATTCTTTTCGCGACGGCTCTTTGAGACTATGTGAACTGAACTTTCTGCTAGACTTTGGCGACTGAGAAGCTGCTTTTTGTCGAATGGTGCCTCCAAACTTACTTAATGTTTCCTCAATGGGCGGGGCGCTGTCTTTTACAACACCGCTTCTGGACCTGTTACCACCACCGCCTTGCAGGCTTCCCGAACTTCCGGATAAAGACCGGCGGCTGGGAGCGGGTGAGCGACTGAGAACTGGACTGGGGTCATTCGGCGTCAGACTGCTGCTACGACCCGGCGGGGTCAGTCCAGTCACAGAGGGGGTTCGGAATGCTGTTTTCGAATACACACTTTGAGTCCGCATCGGCGCACGTCCAGCCGGTGGTGGGACACCCGGAGGTTGGATGTTGCTGGTTTCAAACATTTGTTTTAGGGCACTCACTGGACGCTGTTTTTCCGCGTGCATGCCGTCAATGGGATCCCACTGCAGCGATTCTTTGCTGGATTCAGTACTGGTTTCGTCTGTTTCCGTTTCTTCTTCTTCTTCTTCCAGCTCTTCTAGTTGCGTACTGATGAGGGAGATGGTCTTTTCGTCGGAATCTCGTTTCTTTCGTCTCTGGAACGCTTTTTTCAGTTTAGCTGTCGCTTTTGCAGCTATTCCTTGTTCCTGAACTTCGGGCCATGGCTCGTCTGTTTGACATTCAATTTCTTCAACCTCGGGTTTGTCTGGGTCGGTTTGCAGTTGGATATCCAGTCGTCTTGGAATAGGCGCTGTACATGTTTCGGCATCTTGTAGATCGTACAGATGTGTTTGTAGTTCATGATCTGCTGTTGGCACGGCGCTGGTTTGAATAGAACTGTCCAGCATTGGCGGAGTGATGGTCTGGACTTCTTGCTCTTCAAAAGTGATCAGAATTTCTGGTTCTGCTTCCTCTGCTTGTATTTCTTCGCTGCACATTTCTGATTCCACAGTTTGTATGCCTTGGTCAATCAGTATGTCAAGATGCTGCAGCAGCACTTGGATGGCCTCTGACTCCGTCTCAACCCCCAGCGTTTGCACCTCTTCTTCTTCTAAATACACCTGGTCGGTTTGTATCGATAGCTCGTAGGTGATAACAGTTGGTTTTGGAGGCGGCATAGTCGGCGGGGCGGATGACATCACTTTCTCCTCTGACACAACCATGGCGTCTTGAATGTATTTCTTCCGTTCATCTGCTGGTTCTGCCGGAGCTTCAAACACACATGGAATGCCTTTGCTTCTGTCGTAATCTTGCAGCACTGCCGGCACTTCGAGTCCTTGTGCTTTTGCTTCTTCGTTAAATCGTTCCATCACATTGTTCATCTTATCTTTCCTGAAACAGAAATCAAATCAACTCTTTGGATATTATGATATTAATATTATTATGAATGTTATTATAAAAATTATGCAAAGTTTACGGATGTTGGTTTGAAATCATCTTAGCTCTATTTCCCAAAGGCTGACTTCAACCGGTTTCGACTGAGATCTACATGGAAATGCATCCAATTATTTTTTCTTGGTAGCCCAAAGTTGGTAGACGCTTAGTCTGTGAGGTTCCATTTCTTTACCGGACTTAACGACTTAATTTTAGTCCGATTAAGGTTTATTTAAATTAAATTTTGGTGACTTAACTACTTAATCTTAAGCCTGTATGTCTAATTGTGCTAGTCCGGTTATTATGCGTTCAATTGCATTGATCAATGATTTCTACAGCTGATTTTTGTACGTATATACCTTCTTTAATCCGACTTTTGTTACAAAATTTCTGATTAAAACAGTACAGCCCATTTAATTTACTTCAACTAAAACAGGCTCGGCTCATTCAAGGAATGGTTATCCAAAGTGCACCCGTAGGCGGCGTTTTTTGCGTTGACCTTGATCTTCCTTGACCATCTTGAAAATACTACTCACCATAAAATGGTAGTATTTATTGTTACTATTTCAGGAAATGCAAGCACAAATCTGCCTTGTGTGAACGGCTCTGCAAGGATCTCGAAAGGATTCCTTTGCGTCTATACGGGCCGCTGTGCAAATCACTAGGCTCTACTTTCTCTATATGGATTAGGGGTGAGAAAACTATCAATTTAGGCACAGTAGAGCCCAATTTTATGAAGATTTTAACGGCCCGATGAAAATTCACAGTCCAAGCCAGGCGACAAGTAATATTTCTAAAGTTCTAAAGTCTTTGATTTTCAACGAAATTTCATTCTAAAATGTGCCCTGGAAATTTTAACGAGCCGTTGAAATAAAATTGGATTTCATAAAGCCTCCGTTGAAAATTTTCAACGGTTCCGTTGAGTTCAACGGGCCGTTGAAATCTTTTTAACTTGGGCCCTGTTCTACCTGATGTTTATAAAACAGGCTTTCAAATGTAGGTTCTTTTTTGCTAGTGCATGGTTTTCTACACAATATGCACTTAGGTACTAACTTTTTGCTGCTGCGCCACAGCGCAGCAGCTCATTAGGATGAGTTTGGGTATCAAAGTGCGCATTACGTGCTCTTGATACCCAAGCTCATTACAACGTTCCTATGGTTTGTGTTTTGTGTCAACTGATCACTGCACACGCATTGCATAATATGCAAATTAGCGAAAGCGTGTGCAGTGCGCAAACACACAGGCCGTGTTTGCATTGTGTGCATGCCTGATTTCAGTGCCAGCGTATATTGTCTGGAATCAACATCGACTGTGTGTGTGTGTGTGTCCGCGTGTGGTCTATGTTATGTGTAGTTCTTCGACTGCTCATTTCTCAGTTTGAAATTTTCTACCTCATAAAATGAAAACCTCATAACACAAAAATTAAAATGTCAAGTCATTTGGGCACATTATAAATTAATGACAATTGCATTACGGTAACACACCTAAAATTTCTTCACCTGAAACATTCTCAGGTAAAATTTAAACTAATTTGGACACGTCTTTGAACTATGATTTTGATTTCATTTGAATACAGTACATACCTACCTCTTCTGATGTACTAAATACATAGCATCACTACATGAGAAGCAACTCAAGCTGATTTAAAAAACCAGTGGCGCATTAATAATGCACCTCAGAAATATATGTATAATTTGTTGAAATGTACATTATATATACACGTTTCTAAACATCAAGACAATGATGTTTCAGTGGTGAGTGCGAAAATATACAGTGCATGGAATCGCACTGACAGCTATTTGTATGAAATTAATTGAATCCAGTCTTTGGTGAATGGTTTTATTTTATTGCTATAAAACATACACACAAAACAATCAGGTTTGGCGCGATAGCGCCAAACCTATAATAGGACGCAAACACCCTCAGTGCGACTTTTAAGAAAGCTTTTTTGAGCAGAACTGTTAAACGCGTGAATGAAAAAAAACAAAATTTTACACGCACATAGTCCTTATAAAGTTACACGTTTATGCAAAGTTTGACGTAATTCCATTTAGAGGGGGCGGAGTTATTCGTAAAATACACATTGAATTTTTGGTCATGATGATCTTTTTTTTTTCTCGTCACATTTTCCAGAACATTGGAACCATCTCCTGAGACGCCCAATATATCATTCGAA
>JASANF010004423.1:0-18186 GCA_030248245.1 Trissonchulus sp. WLG1_4 | reverse complement strand
TTAATTATTCAAACTTTTACGGCTAATTTATAGCTCAAAAACTGAATTCTTTGTATTTTAAGGACTTACATAATTGTATGCAAATTTTTGTGGCTCTTACACTACTCAAAAACGCCATTCAAAAAAGGTCTAACCCATTTTATTTTAAGAATTTTTTAGCTAAAATATGACATATTTCGTTAGTCCTTCTAGGCGATCTGTAACTTTGAAATTTTTTTACCTGAATTCTGACTTCTCATGCCAATATCACAAAATACCAATAATCACACTCGGACGCCAGCAATCGACATACATAGTCCTTTATGCATTTATTATACCCTAATAATTGTTACACGTCACAGCAGCCAGGAGTATTTGCAAGCGTCAACCCTCAAAAATGCAAATTTCTTCACTCTCTGAATTACTTCTTTACCTTTGTTGGCCATCATTTTTTAATGGTACGGTAATTAACTTAATGTATGGAAATTGGCTATATAGATTAATCCTTTGTGTGTCAAAAATGGTAGCAACAATAACTCATGCGTTTTTGCGTTTCTGACTAATGACAACAAGTCCAAGCAAAAATCAAATCATGAACATACTTTTTTTAGTCCAATTATTATATAATTAAATAAAACATATTTTTTAATAATATTAATTTATTTTCACTTTGCATGGTAGCATATGCTTGAAAATTATTACTGTGACACTAATTTTCACAATAAACACCTAAATTTGGTTTCCAAATGTCTGCAGCAACTGATATTCATGAGTCCAATTGTGTTTCACAAGGGTTTGAAAGTTTATATATGCATGTGCGACTCCAATAGATACCCTGTGACTGTTGTGAGGGCATATAAGCACTTGCTTTCCTTGTTTACCAAGGGAACCTATTATTGAGTCTGAAATCTTGTTCATAACATTTTGTTTAAAAAAACTGTGTGAATTCTGTTTGCTTTACGTATATCATCTTATTTTGTTTTTATATTTGAATTCACACAATAAAAAACAAAGGAAAAGTATTTTCCCAAAAATTTTCATGTTATAGATTGATTGATTGATTTATAACCAAAAGACAAAAAACAGACAATTACCAGCATGAAATCCAAAAAATGGACATACTATGCTAATACGAAAACAATGTATAAAATTGTTTGCTAGTAATCGGTGATACTACAGCCACGTTCGAATGATTTGTTGGTTTTTGGTTTTTGTTTTTTTGTGTTGTTGGTGTTTTGGGTTGTGTGGTTGTTGGTTTTTTTTTTTTTTTGGTTTTTTGTCAAAGGGAAGAGTACTTTTTTGAATTCCAAAACACAAAAACGCACCACAAAACCAAAAAAAGAGTGGGGCGGGAACAAAGGGGATTTCATTGTTTCATTTCAAAACGCAATATTGATTTTTGCTAGTTAATTACGCAACTTGTTTAAAACGTCAGAAATTGTTTCCATAATCAAATCGTCAACAGTACCCACGTTTGGATTCGTCAACGTATAAGTCGTCCGTTGCTTCCGCAATTTCGTTATTTTCTACAGTTATGTCAACAGTGTTTTCAGTTTCTCGTTGTCCTCGCCGGAATTTGCTTGCCGTTGAACTCCAGTATGAGGCAATTTGTTGCCAAGATAAACAGTCATTTGGTGCAAATAAATGTTTCACAGAATATGGGGTCTTTTACAGTCTGCATCAAAGCAGCAAGATCCCGGGCATCAAATTTTCTACCACTAGAATCACCTTCGTTGAATTTGTTACATAAAAACAGTCTGACATTTGGAGAAAATCCGGTACGTGAGGGTGGTTTTCTTAATGCGTATCTACTAGTAAAATAAATCTAAAAATCATGCATATTTGAACGCAGTGAGAATGTTTTCGCTTGACTGACTTTATTGCCTTATTTTTATGCTTTATCTATAGCTACATTTTTAAGCTGCTTCATTTAAGTCGCTCCGCCTCGGTCGGAATAAGGAGTCATTACTCTTGTTTTAAGTTGTTGTCGAATTAGATAACAAATGAATAAACGTTTAGCAAATTAGGTGCACGACAACTAAACCAAAGCGGTCTCACTGCATTCAAATATGCATGATTTTTAGATCTATCTTACGAGCAGCCGTTACTGGGATAGTTCAAAGGCAAGCAAGTTCAGGCGAGGACAACGACAAATTGAAAACACGGTTGACATAACTGTAGAAAATAACGAAATTGCGGAAGGAACGGACGACTTATACGTTGACGAATCCAAACGTGGGTACTGTTGCGATTTGATTATGGAAACAATTTCTGACGTTTTAAACAAGTTGCGTAATTAATTAGCAAAAATCAATATTGCGTTTTGAAATGAAACAATGAAACTGTTTTGAATTCAAAAAGTACTTTGTGATCATTCGAACGTGGCTGTAGTATCACCGATTACTACAAACAATTTTATACATTGTTTCGTATTAGCATAGTATGTCCATTTTTTGGAATTCATGCTGGTAATTGTCTGTTTTTTGTCTTTTGGTTATAAATCAAATCAATCAATCAATAACATGAAAATTTATGGGAAAATAGTTTTTCCTTTGTTTTTTATTGTGTGAATTCAAATATAAAAACAAAATAAAGATGATATACGTAAAGCAAACAGAATTCACACAGTTTTTTTAAACAAAATGTTATGAACAAGATTTCAGACTCGAAACAATAGGTTCCCTTGGGGGGGGGGGGGGGGGGGGGGGGGCGGGTGGGCTAAGACAAGGAAAAGCAAGAGCTTATATGCCATCACAACAGTCACAGGGTATTATAGGGTCGCACATGCATATATAAACTTTCAAACCCTTAAAAGTGAAAGCACAATTGGACTCAAGAGCTATGTGGGCTTGGGGTGTGTGTGCGCGCTCTGAATATCAGTTGCTGCAGCACTTTTGGAAACCAAGAAATTTTGAGGTCGCAGTTAAACTCGGCTCGTCCCTTCGAAACAACCCAGTTTATTGTGCGAAAAATAATAGTGTCACAGTAATAATTAAATTGCGATCAATAAGAATTGCGACTGTTGTAAGGGTTTCAAGCATATAGCTACCATGATTACCAAGTGAAAAATAAATTAATATATTAAAAAATATGTAAAATTATAAATATAATTATAAAAATACAAAAGGAAAGATATAGTAGAATTACTTTTGTTTAAGCGATGGAGCAGAAAAAACGGGCGGTTCTGCAACTGTGCCTTGTCGTGATCGTGTGCGTGTGATGCGCGACGCGTTGTGGGTGCTCCTGTGCGGAAAAGTCTACCCCAAAGTGGGGGTGCCGAGCGACAAACAGTGCCCCCCTGCGCGCACACGCGTCCCGCGCGCTCCGCGCGCCTCCGATCCCGCGCCGCCGACAGAGAAGCCATATGATTAGTTAAAACGCAAAAAACGCATGAGTAATAAATCTATACGTATCTACGTACTTCAAAGCGCATTGCGCAGAATAAGGCTCCGTCTGCTCCTAGTATAAAATAGAAAGCGCCAGCCTTTCAAAAAAAAGAACGATATAGCCAATTTCTTAACACAATAGAAAGAGACGGAAAAGAAAAACATAAAGTTTACACATGACAAATGATACATTGAGTTGTGTGGTGGTGTGGTGCGCGTGGTGCGGGGGGGGGCGCGCGCGGTGGGGGGCGGTGTGGGTGCGCGGGGGGGGGGGGGGGCGGGTAAAAAGTATGTTTGTGGATTGATTAGAAAGGTGATTTATAACCAAAAGACAAAAAAACAGACAATTACCAGCATGAAATCCAAAAAAATGAACATAACTGGTAACCAGTATGCTATAATACGAAACAATGTATAAAATTGTTTGATAGTTTAATCGGTGATACTACAGCCAGCGCGAGAGTGATAAAAACTGCCGTTTTCTTGACTTTCGCTAATGAAATGGTTAACGAGAAAATTTGACTAAGTTACGCGAAAAAAAAAAAAAACCAACAGTACCCACTTTTGGCTCATTGTAAAAATATGCCGAAATATTGATTTTTGCTAGTTAATTATACCAGGCAACTTGTTTAAAATATCAGAACGTGACTTTGGATAATCAAATTGTTTGACAGTAAGCCGGAATATTTTTACAACAGTCCAGTTTCGACGAAATAACGTTAAATACTAGAAAGAATTATGTCAAGAGTTTCAATTTCTGAGCTTGATAAGCTTCACCAAAATAGTTAGCGTGCCACTATGAGTAACATCGACTGCTGAAAAATTGTAATTTTGTAAAGCAATAAGTGGGTTGAATAATATGTAAAAGACCTAATGTTGCTGAAACGTTGATTCATTTGTTATTAATTCGACAAAATTAAAACTTTGAAAAAAGCTGCGAAAACGTAACTACCACCTTAAATGAAGCAGCTTAAAAATGTAGCTATAGATAAAGCATAAAAATAAGGCAATAAAGTCAGTCAAGCAAAAACATTCTCACTGCGTTCAAATATGCATGATTTTTAGATTTATTTTACTAGTAAATACGCATTAAGAAAACCACCCTCACGTACCGGATTTTCTCCAAATGTCAGACTGTTTTTATGTAACAAATTCAACGAAGGTGATTCTAGTGGTAGAAAATTTGATGCCTGGGATCTTGCTGCTTTGATGCAGACTGTAAAAGACCCCATATTCTGTGAAACATTTATTTGCACCAAATGACTGTTTATCTTGGCAACAAATTGCCTCATACTGGAGTTCAACGGCAAGCAAATTCCGGCGAGGACAACGAGAAACTAAAAACACTGTTGACATCACTGTAGAAAATAACGAAATTGCGGAAGCAACGGAAGACTTATACGTTGACGAATCCAAACGTGGGTACTGTTGACGATTTGATTATGGAAACAATTTCTGACGTTTTAAACAAGTTGCGTAATTAACTAGCAAAAATCATATTGCGTTTTGAAATGAAACAATGAAACTGTTTTGAATTCAAAAAGTACTTTGTGATCATTCGAACGTGGCTGTAGTATCACCGATTATTACAAACAATTTTATACATTGTTTTGTTTAGTATGTCCATTTTTTGGATTTCATGCTGGTAATTGTCTGTTTTTGTCTTTTGGTTATAAATCAATCAATCAATCATAACATGAAAATTTTTGGGAAAATACTTTTTCCGTTGTTTTTTATTGTGTGAATTCAAATATAAAAACAAAATAAGATGATATACGTAAAGCAAACAGAATTTACACAGTTTTTTTAAACAAAATGTTATGAACAAGATTTCAGACTCAATAATAGGTTCCCTTGGTAAACAAGGAAAGCAAGTGATTATATGCCCTCACAACAGTCACAGGGTATCTATTGGAGTCGCACATGCATATATAAACTTGAAACCCTTGTGAAACACAATTGGACTCATGAATATCAGTTGCTGCAGACATTTTGAAACCAAATTTAGGTGTTTATTGTGAAAATTAGTGTCACAGTAATAATTTTCAAGCATATGCTACCATGCAAAATGAAAATAAATTAATATTATTAAAAAATATGTTTTATTTAATTATATAGTAATTGGACTAAAAAAAGTATGTTCATGATTTGATTTTTGCTTGGACTTGTTGTCATTAGTCAGAAACGCAAAAACGCATGAGTTATTGTTGCTACCATTTTTGACACACAAAGGATTAATCGATGTAGCCAATTTTTAGGTACACTTTAAGCACAGTTTGCCCGTACCCGTTGAAAAAATGGCGGACAAAAGATTAAAAAAGTGACATTTCAGGAGACTGAAGAAAATTTGCATTTTTTGAAGGGGTTTATTAACACTGCCAATGCTCCTGGCTGCTGTGACATATACTAACCAAATTTTGCGGGTATAATAAATGCATAAAGGACTATATGTATGTAAATTATGGTGCCAAGTGATTATTGGTATTTTGTGATATTGGCATGAGAAGTCAGAATTCAGGTAAAAAAATTTCAAAGTTACAGATCGCCTAGAAGGACTAACAGAAATATGTCATATTTTAGCTAAAAAAATTCTTAAAATAAAATGGGTTAGACCTTTTTTGAATGGCGTTTTTGAGTAGTGTAAGAGCCACAAAAATTTGCATACAATTATGTAAGTCCTCGAAAAATACACAAAAAATTCAGTTTTTGAGCTATAAATTAGCCGTAAAAGTTTGAATCAATGTCAAAATTCGCTGAAATATTGCTATTTGCATTCGCAATGTTCGTGCCGAATTTGGTTATGTTCGATCAAGTAACTTTTGAATTATTGCAAAAACTTCGAAAACGTAACTACCACCTTAAGTCGCTCCGCCTCGGTCGGAATAAGGAGTCATTACTCTTGTTTTAAGTTGTTGTCGAATTAGATAACAAATGAATCAACGTTTCAGCAAATTAGGTCCATGACAACTAAGCCAAAGCGGTCTCACTGCATTCAAATATGCATGATTTTTAGATCTATCTTACGAGTAGCCGTTACTGGGATAGTTCAAAGGCAAGCAAGTTCAGGCGAGGACAACGAGAAATTGAAAACACTCTTGACATAACTGTAGAAATTAACGAAATTGCGGAAGCAACGGACGACTTATACGTTGACGAATCCAAACGTTGGTACTGTTGACGATTTGATTATGGAAACAATTTCTGACGTTTTAAACAAGTTGCGTAATTAACTAGCAAAAATCAATATTGCGTTTTGAAATGAAACAATGAAACTGTTTTGAATTCAAAAAGTACTTTGTGATCATTCGAACATCACCGATTACTACAAACAATTTTATACATTGTTTCGTATTAGCATAGTATGTCCATTTTTTGGATTTCATGCTGGTAATTGTCTGTTTTTTGTCTTTTGGTTATAAATCAATCAATCAATCAATCATAACATGAAAATTTTTGGGAAAATAGTTTTTCCTTTGTTTTTTATTGTGTGAATTCAAATATAAAAACAAAATAAGATGATATACGTAAAGCAAACAGAATTTACACAGTTTTTTTAAACAAAATGTTATGAACAAGATTTCAGACTCAATAATAGGTTCCCTTGGTAAACAAGGAAAGCAAGTGATTATATGCCCTCACAACAGTAACAGGGTATCTATTGGAGTCGCACATGCATATATAAACTTTCAAACCCTTGTGAAACACAATTGGACTCATGAATATCAGTTGCTGCAGACATTTTGAAACCAAATTTAGGTGTTTATTGTGAAAATTAGTGTCACAGTAATAATTTTCAAGCATATGCTACCATGCAAAGTGAAAATAAATTAATACTATTAAAAAATATGTTTTATTTAATTATATAATAATTGGACTAAAAAAAGTATGTTCATGATTTGATTTTTGCTTGGACTTGTTGTCATTAGTCAGAAACGCAAAAACGCATGAGTTATTGTTGCTACCATTTTTGACACACAAAGGATTAATCAATATAGCCAATTTTTAGGTACACTTTAAGGGTCATAAAGACATTTAATTATTTGTAATAACTTTACCTGTACAAATGATACAAACAGTATTATTGAATAAAATAGTGAGATTTTTGTGTTTTTATTGCACGAGCTAAGTTATCTGACAAAACTTAATTTAATTACTGTATCAGATACATACATTCACCAATAAAACTAACCATGTGGTATTATACCTGGGTCTATGGTACGCAAATACATTGGCAATTTAGCGCATAAAACCAGTTTATTACTGTCCAGATAGGACTTTTAATTCAGAAGTAGTCACCAGCCAGTACATGCAAAATTTCAGTTTTTGACATTTTTGACCCCCGGAGGATTATTCGATTTTGCTAATTTTTTGATATGTTTTAGAGCTTATAAAAACGTCTTAGATTCCGTTTTAACATTTACGGAAGTGGGGGTATAGTTTGGGGGCAAAATGTGTTTTAGCGAAAATAGCATTTTTTGAAATAATGGCCAAAATCTTTGCATTTTTTGCAGTCTACAGCAAAAATAACTTCAAATTTAAATTTTTCAGCTTAATTTACACCTAGGACAATCTTTTCATTATCCAAACCTGCTTGGATAAATTTTTATAAAGAATTAAAAAAGTTAACTCAGACATCGATTTTTCACTCGAAATGTCAATTTTTGAAAGGTCGTATTTCCCGCCAGGATCAGTTTCGGGAGCAAAAGCTCGATTCTGAGTGAGAACGTGTCTTAACATCTTTTAAGGGGGTATTGTCGCGAAAGCAGTTTTGCTCATAGGTTGCAAAAAGAGATCTTTTTGCTTTGAACTTGTACGTTCACTGAGAAACTAGTCCAATGCTATACTGTGTTAAATAAGTACTGCCAGACAGTAGACTACCAATATCTGCCAATATCTTGAACCAATCACCGATTGTAAGCCAGACATCACACAATAAGGACATGAAAATGCAAAAAATTCAGCCAGATATCAGATTGGCCAGCTTGTGAAGCACACGTAACCTGTCGACGCACAGTTTTTTGCCACAATAAGAAAAAAGAAAAATAAAAGTTCGTTTTTCTTTTGATTTTAAAATAAGCGTCTAAAATTTTCACAATTTATTATTGCTGTGAGTACTTCACTGTTTACGCACAGTTTCACAGTTCAAACAGGTATTACTCCGCAACCACTCAAGCAATTTGCACTAAATTTTGTGTGCATAAACTACAACATATGTCCTTTTAGTCTATGTAAACAAACTAAACAAATAAGTTGATAATTGTGACGAAAAAATCTAATGTGAATAGGTTTTTAAAACGTCATTTTTCCGACTTTGCGACCTCACTGCAAACAGTATACTGCATCAATTTTGATGAAACTTGGCGAAAATACTTGTCTCAACATACATTTTCAAAATATATAAAGAACGATGTCTTATCTTTTTATAAAAATGTTTTACAGTTACGCAAAATCGACTGCTTTCGCGATACTACCCCCTTAAGGTGGCGCTCCGAATAACTTCCATAACTTTATTATCTTATAAGTCGACGAAAGTTGGAGAAGCCAAAAAGTAGCTAACGAAAACTTAGCTTGAAAAATAGTGCATTTTTGTCAATATCGCTCAACGTAATTTGAAAACTTTTTTACAAATGTTTGCCTACACAAAAGACTTTTTAAAAAGTTGCAGTCACCTATTATCCGCGAAAAGCCGTTATCAAAAGTACCAAAAGCCATATACAATTTTTCGGAAAATCGATTTGAGCACTTTGTCATTTTTTGAAACAGTGAAGACGCAGCAAACTGACCTGCGAGCCGCACTAAGGCCGCAAAGCTTGTTCAGACGGTGGGTTTCGCTTGCGACACCCTGCGGCTTGCGTTTTGTGTCAAAATCGCAGCGGCAAAAACACATCGTGTGAATCGGCCTTAGTATTCTCAAAATTACCTGCAGGTAAAGTTAGGCTAACTTTACCCACAGGTAAGGTGAAGGTAAAGTCGTATTCTCAAACGATGACTAAAGCCAATGTGATAGCTAAGGTTACCTTTAATTTTCTGGCCACAAAAGTGCTTTATCTTATTTCGCAACTGCAGTTAATGTATTGTGCAAAATTTTCACTCAGAATTCGCTTTTTTAGGTTTTATTAAAGTATAAATTAGATTTATAACAGTTGTGATCATTTTATTAACATGTATGTGCTGCTTTGATTCCTCTAGGTAGGTACCAGCCCGGGCCAATTTCTACTGCGCTCCAACTTTTTGAAAATTTGCTCATCAATATTCAATTATTTTTATAGCCGGTATATATGTGATATGTCTAGCATCAGTATTTTACGTAACGTTCCCATAGCAGAACTGAAATTCCTTAAATTAGTTACACGCTGAACTGAAATTTATTTTCAGTCATGCGCTTAACTGAAAATAAAATCAGTTTTGACGCTTAACTGCAAATAAAATCAGTTTTGACGCCTAACTGAAAATAAAATCAGTTAACTAATTTAAATCAGTTTTTGGAGTCCAAATCAGTTAAGTTATCAGTTAAAGTTAAGGCTAAAACTAATTTCAGTTAAAGTTAACTCGCAGAAATTAAATCAGTTAAGTTATCAGTTAACTTTCACTGATAACTTTTTTAAAAAAGTTATCAGTTATCAGTTGACTGAAACACCCCTAGTCTACACGAGTCGGCTTCGTGTTATACAACCGTTAGCTTCAGTTACGTTACAGCACAGCACGGCTCATAACATAAACATTGGCCCGTATTCACATACTAAGGCCCGTATTCACATACTAACGCTAAGCTTGGGGTGGGAGTGGACTTATTTTTTTTAGTAGAGCACCTTAGTTGAAGCATTTTTGCTTAGAGAAGAGAACCACTATTCAATTTGTGTTCATTTGTTGATATGTCGCTCATATTTTAGAGATAAATTTTCTAAGGTTTAGGATTTCTGTGCCCCCCAAAGTTTTGATGAAGTATATATAATTATATATGCTGACATTTGACAAGTTAGTCTATATATACATATGAAAAAGTACAACTATGAAAAAATCTGCAAGTGCACATATTCTAAAAATGCTAAATGTGTATATATATATATTTAAAATATAACGGGATCCAGAATCTTGTTGATAAAGATGAAATCCTTATCGTCTTCAAATGTAGTATATACGATTTTGCATAATTTTTACAGTTAATGTATATATATATAAGCTGCAAAAAACTTAAATGATACCAAAATTAACGAAAGAATGACGAAAATATACAGAACGCTGAAAATAAAATGTTTCAAAAAAAAACAGGAAAAAGTTAAAATGCAGTTATTACAAAGTCAAGAATCAAGACGCCATTTTCATGTCTAGAAACGCATTTTTGCCAAATTCTAAGCAAAACAATTAGATTACAAAAAAAGTTACAAAAAAATTACAAGAAATTACAAAAAATGACAAAAAAGTTACAAAACGTTAAAAAGCAAATATTTCAAAAAGTCAAATAAAATTAAAAATACAGCTATTTCGAAGTCAAGATACGTTTTTTATATATGTCTTGAAATGTGTTTTGCCAAGTTTGAAGCAAAAAATAAAATTTCTAAGAATTACAAAAAAATTACAAAAAAATGACAAAACTCGGATCAAGATTTTTTCAGATAAGGATTCAGATAAGATTTCAGATAATATAAGATTCAGGATAATCAGATTTTTTCATGTGTAAATATATGATGGATTATGAGCTCAAATTTTTAAATGTTGCTGTTGTTGTTGTTGTTGTTGTTGTTGTTGTCACTGCGGGTCTGTGAGATTTCTACGGGCTTCTTCCACTGCCCTGTCAAATCTTCGCTTCCAGCTACGCTTCACCGGCCCGGATCATTTTTCCTGGAAGGCCCATATCTTGGCGACTTCCAAGACACTGGTTGTGCCTTCACCCGACCACTTGATAGTAGCTCTGCCATCGTTGATGAAAAGCACTTCACCAGGCCAGACCGGAAAACCCATCAGTTTGCCCCACACTATATCGCCCACTTTAAAGGTTCGAGGTGGAAGTTGGTCATCCGTTAGAGCCTGCTGGGAGGGTCCTGAAGGCAAGCCTGGGGGACCGTTCGAGCTGCCCATAGTCGCTGGCTGTTCGACAGCCCTGCTCGGGCCAGGGGATGGAGGGGGGTCGACTGGCCCATGTGTGGGAACCGCCGGGGGATGGGGGGGAAGGGTCGGCCCTCGTCGGGTCCTACGGGGGCCCGCTGGTGGGCGCGGCCGCCCATCCGGCCCACCAATAACCCTGGGCGGGCTAGGGGGTGGTCGGGGGTTATTGAGCCCAGTGGTGTGATCCCCCTGGGTTGGAGGGGGACCGTCGGGCCCTGTCTGACTTTGCGGAGAAGCGCTAGGGTCCCATTGGGGTTCTCCACTAGGTCTTTAAGGCTGGATATCCCCACTTTGGATCGATATCACTTTGCTGTTGTTGTTGAAGCGGTCCCACGCGCCACGGATCAAAGAAAGACCCGCGCCAGCGCGACCACACTAGCGATCGACCGGAGCCTCCGGCTCCGGCTCCGGCAAAAAAAGTGCCGGAGCCGGAGAATTTTCACTGTTGAGAATTTGGCAAAAAGTTCAAATTTTGAGAAAAAATCACAAGGTTAACGAAGCGGTTAGTCGGTTACAGTACTTATATTACTGCCAGTTGTAATGGCGGTGACTACCCCTCTCTAGCATTATGTATTTTTACGTCTCTAATTGACTAAACTCGACCTAAAAATCAAAAGTTTCTCACACTTTTAATCCAGGGGCGGCCCCCAGACCCCTATAGACTTGTAACTACGTGACTTAGTGACTTGAACTTGACTTTTAGCTCTGATGTTTTCGGCCGGTCAAATTTTGTACAATGTTTGCATGTGCTGTTATTTCACAAATTTTTATGTTAAAATAGCAAAAAAGTTCATTTTTACCCATTCCAAAAATTGAAAAATCAGCCCCCCGCTAAGTTTTTTCCTCGCTACGCGACTGGTATACGCTTAAATTACAGGGGTGAGGAAGCGGTAATCCCAGGAAGCTAGATACATTTATGGCATTGTGTCTTCTACAAAGTGTAATCTTTTCCAAATTGTCTATTTTGTTGGGAGTAATATAAGCTTCTTGACAATTTTGCAAGGTTTGAGTAAAAGGGGGAGGTGAGGTCCGAGGTTCAGACGAACACCCTGAGAAACCCCCTCCTTCTGACTCCTGACTACGCTCTTGGCACAGCAGTCAAAATATACTGCTTAATTTGACCAAATTTTTGACTTTTTGTCAATGTTGATGAAAATTTTGTGTGAGATCACCTGAAACCGGGACCAGTCAGTGGCCAACTATATATACTGGTCGTATGAGTGAGTATATAAAGACATATGTATGTATAGAAATGGGGCGTGACTGTTGAAAAATTAAAGAATGCTGTTTCAAAAAAAATTGAAAATTTTTTCACAATTGTCAACATTTTTTCTAATTGAAATTTTATTAAAAACACTGCCTCCGGCTCCGGCTCCGGCATTTTATATCCGGCTCCGGCTCCGGCAAAATTTTACCTCCGGTCGTTCGCTAGACCACACCCCTCGGGTCGCTGAAGAGTATAGTGAGGTCGGGGGTCGGCGTCCCCAACAGTTTTGTCCGCGTCGTATCCAGTGCAGGGCATGTCGTCGGCCAGTGCTCCAGGACCTGAGGGGCCTCCCTGCAGCGCGGGCAGATCGGGTCCGAGTGTCCGACCCAAGAATTATAACCGCCCGGTACGCGGCTAGTTTCCTGCAATGGCCTGCCCTAAGCTGAGCAAGGAGGACCACGTCTTTCCTTGACATGCCCTCAGCCTTCTTGTCGAAACCTGGCGCATAAACTGTCTGGTGCGCAAGTTTAGCCGGTGGTGGGTCGTTTATGTGCCGTTTCACGGCCGCCACAATGCAGCCATAAGAGACTTCCCCGTCACCCCCCGCCTTCGTCCGCCAAGTCGTTTCCTGGAAGCCGGCACCCACTGTATGCAGACCCGTCATGGCTTCTAGCAGGTTCGTGAATTTCGATACGGCGCCCGTACAAAGGCAGGGTTGGTATAGGGCCATGGTGGTGGCCTTACTGTCGACCTTACTTACGACCTTGCACCCCGGGTCGTTGATGTTGTCAGCTGTCCACCGTAAGGCCAGTTTAATCGCCGCAACTTACGTTTCGAAGGAGCACGTGAACTTCCTGCCTTTCTCGGTGAGGGTGGCCACGGTCACCGGTTCGGCCGGGGGGGCCGGTCGTGACCACCGCAGCGTTACCTCCGTTCCCGGTCCCGTTTCCCGCCGAGCCATCCGTGTATATATATGGCAAAGTTGTAGTCCTCGTACCGTGTGGTTAGGGTATTTATCGCATCACGGAGTACCAGTTCTAACTTTCGGACTGCGTCTGACTTTCTGCTGCGGCCAGTTGGCTCCGGTTCACCACCCCATAGCCTTGGGGGCCGCCCGTGGGGTGGTCACTGGGTTTGGATCATTTTGTAGTGCATACTGCATACAATGGCACTTTTGCAGCACTTGGCACTTTTGCAGCCTAACTCCGGTGCACTTTTTCAGCCTAAAACTCCGGTGCCAGCATAGAATCGTCCGTGCTCGTGCTACGATCAGAAGTTCTGATAGTGGCACCATCACGGACCAGAAGAGTTTCTACCGCTGACTCAGTTATGTGGGGGAATGCCGGAAGGCTTGTTGCGTCAACCCCAACCACCTTATAGCCAAAAAATTATTTGATTGTGGTGTCTAAATTTTTTTAAATCCTCGCATGTTTTGACATGCGATAAAAGGTTGGGGCTCGCTCAAGAAAGCTCAATTAAACTGCACACTCAGTTGGCGCTTAGTAAAGTTGCAGAAGCCAGCATTTTTTAATTACAAATTAACCGCGAAGTTAGGACTATATATCTGGTGAATGATGGTCAGTATTTTACTTTTGACATATATATGCTTAAAAGGTTCCAGATAAGTCAGGCTACGCATTCTAGCTCACACCTTAGTTCGAAACTCTAGCCTGATAAAACTAGACGGTGTATAATACGAAGTAGGGATGTCGCGGATGTAACTTTTTTGACATCCGCGGATGCGGATGCGGATGCGGATGTTGACTTCTGACATCCGCGCGGATGCGGATGCGGATCTTTTTAGAATACGTTCTAAACAGGTTATGAGCCGAATTTTTGAAAAATTTTTCACCAAAAAATACATAATATACTAAAAATAGCAAGTATGAATGCAAGTACTAAGGAATGAGACTTAGATAAAACAGTTTGTATTGAAGTTGTGCATTCATTATACATATTTTCTAAGCCATGCACCGTCATCAACAGTTTGTTTAAAATGCTATTGGTTAACTTTATGCCAACTCAAAGGCTATCGGCGTGCCCTCTGGCAACTTGATGCTTTTGGTTTTGGTTGGTGTATAATCACTATACGTACTCTGTCTATTCTTTCTAATCTACGAAAGCTGTACTCTGATAATATTGTTTTGACAATTATTGCTTTACAAGTTTGTAGACTAGTCTCTCTCCAACATGCAAAACTTAGTTCGAATATGCCCGCAATATCAAATATTCGTGAAGCCTACTTTAGAACAGAGCGATTTGCAACCAACAATGAGGTGAAAAAGCCTAGAATAAAGTTTCATCCATCGTTTTAAGAGCAAAATATTGGTATATACATGCACAAAAATCAAAATTGTCGTCTGATTTTCTACATTTTTAGTAAATTTTGCCGAATCTGCAACATCCGCACATCCGCATTAAATTTTTGCGGATGCGGATGTCAAAAAGTTGCGGATCATCCGCGGATGCGGATGCGGATATCCGCGACATCGCTAATACGAAGTTTAAACTTGAAGTTCGCTAAAATTTGCCAGTGCACTGACATTCCCTTTCTGCAGGAGACAGTTTACTTTTTCATGCCTCGCAGTCTTATTTTTAAACTTATATTTTCCAGAAAAAACTTAGTGATCTTGCAAAATTTTCAAAACTTCAAGTGTCATCTGAAATACAGAGACCACCCTATGGCAGGCCGAAACCGAGACCGAGACCACCCTATGGCAGGTCTCAGTCTACTACCGAGACTGAGACCGAGACCCAATCTAATTTCTAGCCCCCAAAATAGCTGTCGCCCCTTTTAAAAAAAATCTAGAGTGAAATTATTGGTGTTAAAGCCCTTAGGGATGGAATAAGTCGGAAAAACGGCATTTTTTCGACTAATGATCCGGAGTCCCCCTATATATATCCCCCAAACCCACGGGGGTGGGCGGGTGGTTAAAATTGAACGCTGTTTCGAATAGGCTAGGCTAGAAGTTCGTAGGATGTTAAGCTTTAGCCGGTTTGGTCTATTCGTTTTGTGGTTGTTGTTTGTTATGATGTATTTATGTTATGGAAATCAAACGTTGTCCAAGAAAACTTCACATAAAATTTTTTGCGCAAAATTGGCTTTAAGCAAATATATATATATATATATATATATATATATATATATATATATATATATATATATATATATATATATATATATATATATATATATTTATATATCTATATACATATATATATTTATATATATATATATAGATATAGATACATATATATAGGTTGCTATATATAAAGGGTTGCAGATTACGGACTTTGTTTGGACTTCTTACACCTACTTTTTTACACTGTAAAAAAGTGTTAAAAAGTGTAAAAAAGTGTAAAAAAAAGTATTTTATAGCCTAGAATGATATTTACACGTTTTCTAAACTGTTTGAGACCAGGTTGAAATTTGGTAACCCACCGTATGTTTCTGTTATGTGGAGATCAAAGCTTGTTGTATTGTAGTAAGCTGTATATAGTATGTAAGAATCAAAGAAGGAGGAGTCCCATCTGGGGGAAAACGCACGTCTTTATTTTGCCCCTGAATTGAGCCATTAGCTATCTTTCAACGCTAGACAGAAGCGTGTCTATAGAAGACAGTGTCAAAACAGTATCTATAGACGTGTGAAGGACTGTTGTGAAAGAAGTTTTTGCACTGTGCAGGACAAAATCTACTTGCGGAAAAAACCGTCAGCTGTAGTCACAAAATCTGACCCAAATGTTGGTTTCATTCCAATTCCATTGTTGGTTGGTTTTCAAATGCTGGTTTTCTGTCGGTTTCGTTACACGCCACACGGCCGTCGGGAAGCACGCCGCACGACCAGCGTTTTTTTTTTGGGCCAAACTGGTGGCCATGGCCACTAAAATTATGGATTGGCCACTAAAAAATTTGGGCTGGTGGCCAATCTGGCCACCAAAACTTGAAGTTTAAAATGAAGAATGTGTTTCAAAATTAAAAAAATCGCCTGGCTTCCAAGGGCCCTCGCCCCCAAACGGACCAAAACGAAACCAAAGGTTCTATTAAACATTAATTGTACGTGTAAATTATAGAGCAACACAATTTCTGTTTTGTAGTGAGAAAGCTTTCGTTTCATCAAAATTTAGTTGAAACTGATAAAAGGGACTTATTCTATATCAGGGGCGGACCTAGGGGTGGGGGGACGGCGCTGAGGCCGCCCCACTCTCTGAATTTTTTCCCGAAGTTTTTTTTGTTTTTTCGAAAGTGAAATTGTAAACAAGGGCCCCCTCCTTTGGTCTTTATTGCCCGGTCGAAAAAAATTTCCGATACGTCTCCAGTTGACCAAATTTGTCCTGAAAATGAAAAAATTCGCCAATTGTTTTCCGGGTTGCTGCCGCCCCCATAACCTTGCAACGTTGTGGCAGTGTCTTGCCATCCATGATTATTTTTCTTCATCAAAGCCGATGCATATTTATATACTCGAGTGTACATTATGCTGTATTTACTTGTGTAATACACTGTGATGTGACATTGTCCTTTCGATTTACCTTTCCTGTCTGCTAAAAAAATTTCTGATATGTCTCAAATTGACCAAATTCGACCAATCAACCAAAAAATTTTCTGCTATTTTTTTCTGGATGGTGGTAGGTTTGTCTTTCATGACAGCATGTGTAGTATGTGTACATGAGTGCATTGTCTATTTACAGTTTAGTTGCTTAATATAATATACAGTAAACTTCGTAAACTTTCTAAATTTGCTAGCTTGTGGAAGCTGGACGGCCTCTAGGTTAGGTAATTTTCAGTGTTTTAACTCAGTAAATTTTTAACGCATCTTTCAAATTGGCCACTAAATTTTTTCATTGGCCACTAAAATTTTGGGCCTAGTGGCCAGCTGGCCACCAAGAAAAAAATGAAAAAATAAACCCTGCGCACGACCCGTCAAAAATGTCAAAATTTTGAATAATGCAATTCAAACACCACGTGGATACCGGTTCTACAGATTTATTTACCCGCACACTAGACTGTAATACGCTGGAAATTTTTTAAAGGTGTACCATTGCACCAATAACTCTACTTTCACGAATGGGAGTAGGCCGTACTCGCTGGGTTTGCTTCGTTAAAAATAACAAATTACGCTAAAAGTTCCTCATGTGTTGTAGCCAACATAATAAGTTTCAGGAAACAATTTTGTATGAGTATTTTTGTGTGAAAAATTTTGGTGACTTTAAATTTCAGTAAATTTTGGTAAAAGCGAGACTTGAAATTTTTTTCGGCCAATTTTGTTCTGAAAATTGGCAAAATTAGTATAATATTTGTAAAAAAGTGCGAAAAGTAGGTGTTACAAAGTGCTAAAAAGTGTAAAAAAGTAGGTGTAAAAAAGTGTTAAAAAGTGTAAAAAGTAGGTGTAAAAAAGTGTAAAAAAGTTGTAAAAAAGTCCGAAATTTTGCTACTGTAAAAAAGTGTAAAAAACGTTTTTTACTTTTTTACTTTTTTACACTTCGCAACCCTATATATATATATATATGCCGGGC
>JASANF010004422.1:0-11711 GCA_030248245.1 Trissonchulus sp. WLG1_4 | reverse complement strand
ACACTAGTAAAATTTTCAAGAATGTATTGCTGATAAATAAATCTGAAAAGTAATTATAAAATCTTCTTTTACAACATTTTATATATCTTATTATACAATGCATGTATTTGCCAGTTGACAATGAATATGAACTTGGAGTTACCCCCTTTTACCATAAGTACCGCTGGGCCTAATTGTATAAGGCGTTGGGACTTCGGATCCGGAAGATTGCAGGTTCGGTAAGGTCACGGTCGAAATTTTCCCTAGTTTTTTCTCTTTAAATTACTTTTTCAGTTGTCAATTTGGGTAGCGTCTGTAAAACCCAGCCCCACTTATAAAGGGTTCCTAAGCAAACTTTTGTTCCGTTAGAAAGTACAGAAAAATGATGATGACAAATGCATTGTTTAGGCCGATTCACACGTTGCATTTGACACAAAACGCAAGACGCAGGATGCACACAAACGCAGCATCTGGACAATTTGCGCTGCAAACTATTCAGCTGCGTCTTTACTGTGTTACAAATTATGATAAACAGCTTTGCTAATATCGTCGAAACCAACGCGTCCCGCATCAAAGCGCACGAAATGCAAGCCGAATTGCAGTCTGGCGTTTAAAAACTCTGCGGAAAAATCAAGACGCATCCATTCCGCATTGAAATCGCTGCGTCTGTTCAGACAGTGCGTTTTGCCGCAGCGGAGAAAACGCAGCGGCAAAATCGCAGTAAAATCGCAGCGTGTGAATCGGCCTTTAGCAAATTATGAAATTTGTTTTTCTTTACATTTGCATCTCGTTTCATTTCAAGCTAAATTTTTCTGAAAGTTTTCATATTTTTGTTGAGAATTTTGGGTCTATTTTTTTGAAGCTTGTTGAAAACTTGAAAAATACAGGATGATTCAAAATCACTAATAAAATTAGCATTTGGTATTTGATTGTAACATGGCAGAATAATTAAACTGAAAGCATAAAAAAGATGGGAATAAAGGTTTGTTGAAAAAATGCGCAGAACTGAGTTGGTATAAAATTCAAAATTTCATAAAATGAGAAGAAAACGCATTTCTTATATTTTTAAAATAATTGAAAAAAAAGGAAGAAAAGAGGAGGAAATAGTGGATTGTTTGTTAAAGAAAAATGCTGTTCCCCTAACCCCAGGTAATCTCTACTCAAAAAAGTTCTGCTATTGACATCCCCAATCGGATTAACCCCCTGCAGTACGATTTCATAAAATTTGCAGTCCGATATCCTACCATTTACTATCGCTTCGTTGCGTACGACGAGCTTCATCCGTCGCGAAAAGGGACCAATGTTGGTCGAAAAGTGACGAACAAAAATTTTTTAAAGAATTGCTCCAAATGTAAAAATGAAAAATTAGTTTTTTGTTCGTCATATTCGGCCACCGTTCGCCGCTTTTCACGAAGCTTCGTCACTTTTCGCGAAGGATGAAACTCGTCGTACGACGACGAACAGGGAACTCTTCTGCGCACAGTACTGTAGTCAAAAGAAGAAGAAGAAAGAAAAAGAAAGATTTATTTGGTACAAAGCAAATTAAAACAGTACCAAAATGATGCAAGCCGCAAGATTGAAGCGACTACTGACCTGACAGACACTCACAACAAAACTACGCAAACGGCAAACGATAATTGTCATGAAAAGCACAGTATATAATGACCATAGGTTAAAAATTGCGAGAAACTTTATGAGTGTATATGTTCACTGAAAAGTGAAAACCCGAACAGAAGGTGAGATGATAATTTCCTCAGGCAATGAGTTCCAAATTTTCACAATTCGGCTTGGGTCAGGTTTCGGCGGGGGCTCTTTACGTATGGAGATAAATTTTACACCCATGGGTAATTTTGAGATGCGGTTCTTCAACGTGGGAATCGTCTATAGTGTTTTGCTATTTCGTAGCTTTATGCGGTGGTGAACGGGAAAGGAGTGTTGACGGCGACAATGCTGCGAATTCATCCGTCTGCAGCCATGTTCGACGTGTCGTGTCGAATCGCAGTTCAAGGACTTAAACCACGCGAGCCGGTGACCATTTCTTCGGTTGTCAGCAACAACAAAGACACCTTCGGAGCTCATGCGTATTTTGTGGCCGATGAGGATGGTCAAGTAGATGTATCACAGCAGCCCAGTCTGGGGGGATCTTATAAAGGTTCTGATTCATAAAGTTGTAATATAACATATACACCACAAACATGATTTTTACAATTATATTTATTCTTTGTCTGGCAAGGTAGCGTGTTCTATCTCCAGCGAAATTATCTGAACCTCTGAAGAGAAGACCCAAGGTGGGACTGGCATATGTTTAGTGGTGGTTAGCCCCCCATTTTGGTGACCCTCTTCTTTTTGAGTCCCAATTTCAGATGGGGACATGGCGTCCTTTTTGTTGAATTTGGTATCCGTATAGCTAATAACGAATAAAAACGTAACATTTAACGTATAACAACCAGTCTCCGAAAAACAGTGTTTTATCGGAATTTGGTGCTCCCCACATTTTTATCGCGCCCCCTCATCCATGGGTGGGCAGTCCTCCCCCATCGCACGCCCCCTCCCGTAAAATTTTGCCTAAACATATGCTAGGGCAGGGAATATGAAAATTAAACCGCAGTGCTAATCTTAAAGTTTAGAAAGCATTCTAAGTTGTGTACAGTTTCACTCCAACAGATTTTTGAACTATGGCTCCTATATACAGCGTTTTTTCTTTTCTGAGTTTCTTCAAAAGTTCTTGGTGACTTTTTTCTTTATATATATCTCTTACACTTCAATTTCAGGCATCAACCCGATGGGTTTGTTCTGGTCGGTCAATCAGTTGCCCGGACAAAGGCCCGGCCTGCGTCTAATGCCACGCTCCATACTTGGACCAATCAGCTATCGCTTTGACCTTTTGACGGGTCACGTGACCGAACCCTTCCACTGTTCCAGACAGCAAATCAGTGACCTCACTCTGGCCAGCGGGAATTGCCAGAGACTGTTCTTGGCTCCCTGGGTTCGCCGGATACCGGTGGAAGAAGGCGGACTTAGAGGAACCATTTTTTTGCCCGAAAGTACTGGAGTGCGTGTCTTTGTTTTGTGTGGCTAGCTAGCGGGGAGGGGGGGTCGCGGGTGGGACGTTATTCGGATCAAAATCTACGACCCTGACACATGAAGAGTGCATGATTTTAGCGACTATGCTATCTTTGATGCTTGAAACTCGTTCTTTTGCGGTTGTTTTTTGTGCTCCGTACAGGTTGGGTGAACGAACACAGCATATCATAGTGGCATTTGAGCCAACATGTAACAAAAACACTATATATATATATTATATACATTTTGCTGCGCATAAGCTAATAACAATTATTGTCCCTGTCCCTGTGTAGTTTGTCTAGTTACATTAAGGTCTAGTTTGACTTTTGCGTGTTTTAAACTAATTTTGAACGTTTTCGTAGCGTTTACTGAGCACCCTGGGCCTCCCTCGGTTCTACCTAAATAGTTCAATCGTTTTCTAGTTTCTACCGTTTTCAATATTTTTAATTTAGGTATTTTTTGTGCTGTTACATGTAACATGACTTCTATAGGATCGTCCATCATACCCGCCAAAGACGCCTTTACATACAAGAACTACACATATATTATTTTCGAACACACACGATTACAACTCAGAGACACATGAGACATATATACATGTAATGACATACGTATAACAGCCTCATATATATCTTAAAGCTGATTATATACTCAATACCGTATATATAATCAGTAGAAACCCAGGGCCGTATTCATAGTGGGCACCTGAATTCTGGGGGTGAGCCACGAGGGGGGTGGGGGTGAGCCACGGGGGGTGGGGGTGAGAAACTACAACTTTTCAGTCACTGATTTTGGCTTCGTGAGCACCTTTCGAACAATCTGGGGGGGGAAGTGCCTGTCTGGGGGGGGGGGGGGTGAAACATACAATAATTGCCCCGCCCATGTATGGCCGTATTCTCAAAATTACCTGCAGGTAAAGTTAAGCTAATTTTGCTCTGCCGGGACCCTCCACCTTTTTAACCCGGTGGCTCGCCCCCCCCTAGCTGCCCCGTATGGTCCGTGGGTGTCGAAGAAACGGTATATAATATATAATCCAAGACACAGCAGCCTAAGAGTTGTAGAACACGATGGAATTGAGTTTATACTCACTGCTAATAGAACAGCCGAAAAAAGTGGTAGGGTTTTTTCTCCGCATTAAAGTTTTTTTCCCGGAGGTTTCGAGGCTTATTACTCAGAAACGTGAGTAGTTAGAATCCATTATTTTATTAGTGCAACAGTTAGGCGAAAGATGGCCGTTATAACAGCCGCGAGCATTAATAGATCCGATTTGTGTGGAGCGCAGGAGGACCCGAAAATAGGGTTTTTTTGCCCACACCACTATACACTCTATTCTCATTCTTCATAATTTTTCTTTTCGTCGTTTGAGTCGTCAAGTCAACATGCGGTTTTTTAGTGCAAAATAATGATTTTTTTACCTAAAAAATGCCAAAATACACACTTTCAAAAATTTACACAACACCCTTAAGTTACAAAGCAAATTCTTAATTTACACGTACAACATGTACACAGTGCCGATTTTGAAAAAAAACCTTGTGCATGACTACACCGCATGGCGCATACATGTAGTTGGGGGAAGACCCCCTCAAATTCGGTCGCAAGGGAGGGGAGGGGGGTCCCACCAGGTTAAAAAAAGGGGGAGGGTCCCGGCAGAGTAAAATTAGCTTAACTTTACCTGCAGGTAATTTTGAGAATACGGCCATACATGAGCATAAGAGAGAACTGGGGAGGGTTTCACCCCCCCCGACAGGCACTTCCCCCCAGATTGTTCGAAAGGTGCTCACGAAGCCAAAATCAGTGACGAAAAAGTTGCTCCTCACCCCCCACCCCCCTCGTGGCTCGAAACCCACCCCCTCGTGGCTAACACCCAAAATTTATCATGCCCACGTAAGAATACGGCCCCAGGTTTCTAATGTTTATAAATACGGTATTGAGTATATAATTAGCTTTAAGACATATATGAGGCTTTTGTTGTTATTACATGTATATTCGCACCGTGCTCAGGTGTCTCTTGTTATCGTAGTGTTCGTTCACTTATCTGTGAAGTTCTTGTATGTAAAGGCGTCTTTGGCGGGTATGATGGACTGAACATGATAGAAGTCATGTTACATGTAACAGCACAAAAAATACCTAAATGTCAAAAAAATTGAAAAAGGTAGAAACTAGAAAAAGAATGAACTATTCCCGGTACAACCGAGGGAGGCAAGGGTGCATCAAAACAGTACCAAAACGATGCAAAATTAGTTAAAACACGTTCAAGACAAGTTCAAGCTAGACCTTAATGTACCTGTACGGAGCACAGAGGGATGCTGCTCGGAACGACGTGCGAGTTTTTTGTAGTGCCGGCGGTCGTCCCCCCCTGTGGCAAAAACAACCGCAAAAGAACGAGTTTCAAGCATCAAAGATAGCATAGTCGCTAAAATCATGCACTCTTCATGTGTCAGGGTCGTAGATTTTGATCCGAATAACGTCCCACCCCCGACCCCCCCTCCCCGCTAGCTAGCCACACAAAACAAAGACACGCACTCCAGTACTTTCGGGCAAAAAAATGGTTCCTCTAAGTCCGCCTTCTTCCACCGGTATCCGGCGAACCCAGGGAGCCAAGAACAGTCTCTGGCAATTCCCGCTGGCCAGAGTGAGGTCACTGATTTGCTGTCTGGAACAGTGGAAGGGTTCGGTCACGTGACCCGTCAAAAGGTCAAAGCGATAGCTGATTGGTCCAAGTATGGAGCGTGGCATTAGACGCAGGCCGGGCCTTTGTCCGGGCAACTGATTGACCGACCAGAACAAACCCATCGGGTTGATGCCTGAAATTGAAGTGTAAGAGATATATATAAAGAAAAAAGTCACCAAGAACTTTTGAAGAAACTCAGAAAAGAAAAACACTGTATATAGGAGCCATAATTCAAAAATCTGTTGGAGTGAAACTGTACACAACTTAGAATGCTTTCTAAACTTTAAGATTAGCACTGCGGTTTAATTTTCATATTCCCTGCCCTAGCATATGTTTAGGCAAAATTTTACGGGAGGGGGCGTGCGATGGGGGAGGACTGCCCACCCATGGATGGGGGGGGCGCGATAAAAATGTGGGGAGCACCAAATTCCGATAAAACACTGTTTTTCGGAGACTGGTTGTTATACGTTAAATGTTACGTTTTTATTCGTTATTAACTATACGGATACCAAATTCAACAAAAAGGACCCCATGTCCCCATCTGAAATTGGGACTCAAAAAGAAGAGGGTCACCAAAATGGGGGGCTAACCACCACTAAACATATGCCAGTCCCACCTTGGGTCTTCTCTTCAGAGGTTCAGATAATTTCGCTGGAGATAGAACACGCTACCTTGCCAGACAAAGAATAAATATAATTGTAAAAATCATGTTTGTGGTGTATATGTTATATTACAACTTTATGAATCAGAACCTTTATAAGATCCCCCCAGACTGGGCTGCTGTGATACATCTACTTGACCATCCTCATCGGCCACAAAATACGCATGAGCTCCGAAGGTGTCTTTGTTGTTGCTGACAACCGAAGAAATGGTCACCGGCTCGCGTGGTTTAAGTCCTTGAACTGCGATTCGACACGACACGTCGAACAGGGCTGCGGACGGATGAATTCGCAGCATTGTCGCCGTCAACACTCCTCTCCCGTTCACCACCGCATAAAGCTACGAAATAGCAAAACACTATAGACGATTCCCACGTTGAAGAACCGCATCTCAAAATTACCCATGGGTGTAAAATTTATCTCCATACGTAAAGAGCCCCCGCCGAAACCTGACCCAAGCCGAATTGTGAAAATTTGGAACTCATTGCCTGAGGAAATTATCATCTCACCTTCTGTTCGGGTTTTCACTTTTCAGTGAACATATACACTCATAAAGTTTCTCGCAATTTTTAACCTATGGTCATTATATACTGTGCTTTTCATGACAATTATCGTTTGCCGTTTGCGTAGTTTTGTTGTGGGTGTCTGTCAGGTCAGTAGTCGCTTCAATCTTGCAGCTTGCATCATTTTGGTACTGTTTTAATTTGCTTTGTACCAAATAAATCTTTCTTTTTCTTTCTTCTTCTTCTTGTGACTACAGTACTGTGCGCAGAAGAGTTTCCTGTTCGTCGTCGTACGACGAGTTTCATCCTTCGCGAAAAGTGACGAAGCTTCGTGAAAAGCGGCGAACGGTGGCCGAATATGTATGACGAACAAAAAACTTTCAATTTTTCATTTTTACATTTGGAGCAATTCTTTAAAAAATTTTTGTTCGTCACTTTTCGACCAACATTGGTCCCTTTTCGCGACGGATGAAGCTCGTCGTACGCCGACGAACCATAGTCAATGGTAGGATATCGGACTGCAAATTTTATGAAATCGTACTGCAGGGGGTTAAATGCAATTGGGGGATGCAACAGCAGAACTTTTTTGAGTAGAGCACCTTGGGGGTTAGGGGAACAAGCATTTTTTCTTTAACAAAACAATCCACTATTTTCCTCTTTTCTTCCTTTTCTTTTCAATTATTTAAAATCAAAGAAATGCATTTTCTTCTTCATTTTATGAAATTTTGAATTTTATACCAACTCAGTTCTGCGCATTTTCAACAAACCTTTATCCCAGATTTTTTATGCTTTCAGTTTAATTTCTGCCATGTTACAATCAAATACCGAATGCTCATTTTATTAGTGATTTTGAATCATCCTGTATTTTCAAGTTTTCAACAACTTCAAAAGAATAGACCCGAGAAAATTCAGCAGAAAACATGTGAAACTTCAGAAAAATTTAGCTTGAAATGAAACGAGATGCAAATGTAATTTTTTGGGGTTGCGTTTTCTGCGTTTTGCCGCTGCGTTTTCTCCGCTGCGGGTGTTGGGGGTTTTGGGTGGTGGTTTGTTTTTCCGCAGAGTTTTAAACGCCAGACTGCAATTCGGCTTGCGATTTCAGTGCGTTTTGATGCTGCGGACGTGTTGGTTTCAACAATATTAGCAAAGCTGTTTATCATAGTTTTAAAACAGTAAAGACGCAGCTAAATAGTTTGCGAGACGCAACGTTTGTTCAGATGCTGCGTTTTGTGTGCGACATCCTGCGTCTTGCGTTTTGCGTCAAAATCGCAGCGGCAAAATCGCAACGTGTGAATCGGCCTTAACAATGCATTTGTTCATCATCATCATTTTTCTGTAACTGTCCTAAACTTTTTCCTGGGAACAAAAGTTTGCTTCGAGGTACTTGTGAGTGGGGCTGGATTTTACTGACGCTACCCAAATTGACAACTGAAAAGTAATTTAAAAGAAAAAACTAAAAATTTCGACCGTGACAGGACTCGAACCTGCAATCTTCGGATCCGAAGTCCGACGCCTTATCCATTAGGCCACACGGTCTTGTGGTAGAAGGGGTAACTACAAGTTCATATTCATTGTCAACTGGCAAATAAATGCATTGTATAATAAGATATATAAAATGTTGTAAAAAATTATGTAATTACTTAGGTTTATTTATAAGCAATACTTCTGAAAATTTTACTAGTGTCAAGAGTACATAATAGGGAAGAGTATGACACTCTTCCCTATCCTAGCTAATCGGCCCGGACGATGCTCCGGCCGAAATAGCCCTTTTACGCCTTGATTTCAGGGGGGGGTACCCCCCCCTCGAATCATGACATGTCTTCATTTCAGGGGGGGGACCCCCCCCTCAAAACCGGGAAGTGTCTTGATTTCAGGGGGGGGTACCCCCCCCCTCGTTTCAGCACACTGCCAGCGCAAAATCGGTGGTGTCTTGATTTGAGGGGGGGGTACCCCCCCCCTGGTTTCAGCACACTGCCACGGTGGTGTCTTGATTTCAGGGGGAGCCCCCTCGTTTCAGCACGTTACCAGCTCACCACAGATTTCATGCTGGCAGTGTGCTGAAACCAGGGGGGGGTACCCCCCCCTCAAATCAAGACACCACCAAATTTGCTCTGGCAGTGTGCTGAAACGAGGGGGGGGTACCCCCCCCTGAAATCAAGACACTTCCGGGATTTGAGGGGGGGGTCCCCCCCCTGAAATCAAGACATGTCTTGATTCTAGGGGGGGGGTACCCCCCCCTGAAATCAAGACGTAAAAGGGCTATTTCGGCCGGAGCATCGTCCGGGCCGATTAGCTAGGATAGGGAAGAGTGTCATACTCTTCCCTATTATGTACTCTTGCTAGTGTTCATGCTTTATAAAGCTCTTTAAAGAATTGTTGGTGAAGGGGCTGTGGCGCAACGGATAACGCGCCTGACTACGGATCAGGAGATTCCAGGTTCGAATCCTGGCAGCCTCGAAATTTTTCTTTTAATTTTTTCAAGCACCTTCTGTGTTTTTTATTTGTTTATGTATTGATTTGTTAATGTTATTTACATTTTCAGCTTACTTTTTGTCATAAATTTTTGTTATGCTTGAGGCGTGCTCTATTTTGTTATATTTGGCTAGCTAGGTCGGGCTTCAGCAGATATTTAATAATGACTAGTTGATGTCTGTGAGTGAAGCTGGCAGACCCACTTGCGTCACAAATTATGGTTGATACGTCACAAAAAGTAGCTGATTTTGTGACAATTTGTGACGTAAAGATTAGATTTTGTGACGCTTCTTATATCCAGAAAATTGATGTTGAAAAGTGGGTCTGCCATCTTCACAGATTAACACGATGGCCGACCCACCGTAACGATTCAGTTAAATTATTTACTGTTTAATAACATTCCGAGTTTGTGACGCTAGAAAACATAACCTGCAGAATTTGCGACGCTTCCTGGTTCAAAAAAAAATTTGGTTAGTAACTGAAGCGTGAATACAAATTATTTACATTGACTGGCTTCATTGTGCATAAGCAATATTTAATTTTTAGAAATTTTGGTAGTTTTGGTTTTTTTAGAGTTTGGTCGCTGTATCGATCCTGTGCGCACAGGGGGTGTCTTTTTTTGCAAAAATTTGATTTTTTTTACAGCTATTCATTATTTATTAAACATTGAACATACTCTTGGAATTTGCTTTTGTTTGAAATTTTCTAAATTGATTTTTTTTGGTTTATTTTGTGTTTCGTACTGTACTTGTCAGCACGTCGTTTATTGTCTTTTATTTTTGCTCGCGATGGAGGATGATGTATTACCAATACATGCCTTTTTTTGTTATGTGCTTGTTTCATATGATTAAAATCAGGGGCCATATTCTTAAAATTACCTGCAGGTAACACAGGACGGATTTTGCGTTCAAAACGGGTTCAAAAACTGTTCAAAACCAGTTCAAAAAATTTTAAACTAGATTTGAACAAGCAACTTTAGACTAGTTTTGAATGTTTTTTAGACGTTTTTTGAATATTTTTGGACTGGTTTTGAACGTTTTTAAACTAGTTTTGGACTCGTTCAAAACGAGTCTAAAACGAGTCCAAAACATTTCCAGCGCAAGTTTGAATGTAATTTGAACTCCTTTTGAACGAAATTTGAACTAGTTTTAAACTAGTTTTGGACGCGTTTTAGACATACGCTGACTAATTTTGAACTCGTTTTGGACTAGTTTTGAACTGGTTTTGAATGTTTTTTAAACTAGTTTTGGACGTTTTGTTTCTCAGCGCTAGCCTGCACGCAGGAATTTTGAACTCGTTTTGAACGTGTTTTAAACTAATTTTGAACGTTTTCGTAGCGTTTACTGATGCACCCTGGGACCTCCCTCGGTTCTACCGTAAATAGTTCAATCGTTTTCTAGTTTCTACCGTTTTCAATATTTTTAATTTAGGTATTTTTTGTGCTGTTACATGTAACATGACTTCTATCAGGATCAGTCCATCATACCCGCCAAAGACGCCTTTACATACAAGAACTACACATATATTATTTTCGAACACACACGATTACAACTCGAGAGACACATGAGACATATATACATGTAATGACATACGTGTAACAGCCTCATATATGTCTTAAAGCTGATTATATACTCAATACCGTATATATAAACAGTAGAAACCTGGGGCCGTATTCATACGTGGGCAGCTGACGAATTCTGGGGGTGAGCCACGAGGGGGGTGGGGGTGAGGAGCAACTTTTTCGTCACTGATTTTGGCTTCGTGAGCACCTTTCGAACAATCTGGGGGGGGAAGTGCCTGTCTGGGGGGGGGGGGGTGAAACCCACCCCAAACTCCCCCCACGCCCATGTATGGCCGTATTCTCAAAATTACCTGCAGGTAAAGTTAAGCTAATTTTACTCTGCCGGGACCCTCCCCCTTTTTTTAACCTGGTGGGACCCCCCCTCCCTCCCTTGCGACCGAATTTGAGGGGGTCTTCCCCCAACTACATGTATGCGCCATGCGGTGTAGTCATGCACAAGGTTTTTTTTCAAAATCGGCACTGTGTACATGTTGTACGTGTAAATTAAGAATTTGCTTTGTAACTTAAGGGTGTTGTGTAAATTTTTGAAAGTGTGTATTTTGGCATTTTTTAGGTAAAAAAATCATTATTTTGCACTAAAAAACCGCATGTTGACTTGACGACTCGAACTACGAAAGTAAAAATTATGAAGAATGAGAATAGAGTGTATAGTGGTGCGGGGAAAAAACCCTATTTTCGGGTCCTCCTGCGCTCCACACAAATCGGATCTATTAATGCTCGCGGCTGTTATAACGGCCATCTTTCGCCTAACTGTTGCACTAATAAAATAATGGATTCTAACT
>JASANF010004418.1:0-30786 GCA_030248245.1 Trissonchulus sp. WLG1_4 | reverse complement strand
CAAAAATAAACATGAATAAACTTTTGTAAATTTTCTAGACCAAAAATAAAAATTTTTTAAATTGTTTTTATTTTTGCGCAGATATAGAACGCGAAAGTTGAGTGTGAATAGACACTTTTTACTTTGAAACAGTATATTTCATTTAATAATTGACAAATCATAAAATCGTGTATTTTGGGTCTAGATAATTCATTTTTAAATATTTGTGCCATTTTTCGCACGATTTTGTTGTTTAAACTTTTCAAAAAGTGACCAGATTTGAAAGTGCTCCAAAAAGTCAAATTGGTCCACTTTTAACACGTGCCATACAAATTATCTTTATAGTTGTACAATAAAACTTTATGTAAATGCAGAAAAAAATAGCGCTTTCCAACCATGTAAACAAATTGCGGCAAAATTAATTATTCACTGAATACTAGCGTGTTAAAAAACACTGCACATTCGTTAGTACCACCTTAAACAAAATTTAAATTTTTAAATTTCACTGAAAATTTATATATTTTTAGCGATCCAAAACTCAAAAAATCTTGTATAGAACACTTTCCTTAGCTCAGAAAATGAAAAAATCCGCATTTTGTATAAAATTTTAAAAATTTGAAATTTTTTAAAAAAATTTAATTTTTTTTAAAACTTGCATTTTTGAAGTCCTGAGGTCGAGAGGAGTCCATTGGTGCAAAAATTATTCAAATCGGCTCTATAAATTCCGAATTTCGGACTGGTGGGGGAATAACAGAAAAGACCCGGAATAACTGGCAAACTTTAAAAACAACTGTTTCTACTAATTTTGCAACTTATTTGTCTAAACGGAATCAACTATATTCGTAACATTCAGTGAATGTACAAAAAATTAACGAAAAGAAAAATTTATTTTGCTCAAACAGCCGTTTCAAGTGCCATCAGGTTACTGACTTGTGCCGAGTCGACACATGTTCGGTGAGCGGACGTGAAAAAGTTTAACCGTTCGACTACGCCAATTGTGTCGGTTGCATTCGTTATGGCGTTTATAAACTTTGAGGGAATTACAACTTCACTAGCATTTAAAATAATATTTAATTTATTAATAATAAATTGAAAACATGTAGTCCATTGTCAGTCAATCCCATGTTCGATTCCTTTACGAACTTTACGTGACTGCATGTTTTCTTGGTCGTTTTCAGACATTACAAAAATTGAAATATGAAGCAACAAACTTGGCTGCACAAAATACTTGCACCGTAATGGCAAATTTAGAAACATACAAATAATTAGTTTTTTCGCTATTAAACAATTACTTCTGACTTCTAAATTTACTGTATGTTGCTTAAACACAAATTTTAGCACCTAATATAGCTTTACTTTGGTGTTTTGGAGAAGTTGGCATTTTTACAGTTTTTCTCTAGTAGTTATAAAAAAAAGGTTTTTTTCGAGTTTATCTACCCACCCACCGCCCATCAGAACAAAAAGAGAAGAGAAGTTATGTGACGACAAACCTCGTCGATGCGGCCATACATCATATAAAACTGCTTTTCTGATCCTGAGAAAAGTTGGCTGAAAAAAAATAAAAGAGACGCGGAGTTTTTTGAAAACTTTCAAGATCTATAACTTTCCTCAAACTCTATCATTAAGCTTTATTTTTGCACACGTAGTGCAACTTTCAGTATACTAGTAGCTCACGAAGTTTTAGGTTGGGGCGTGGACCAGAACAGCAGTTACCTGTCTATTTGTGTTGTAAAAAGTCGCATTCAGCTGATTTTTTCCTATTATAGGTTTGGCGCTATCGCGCCAAACCTGATTCAAGTTTCCAAACATATTGCCAAGCATGACATGGTCAAAACTGTCTGCTGCAAAAGAATGTCAGTTCACCGGCAAACTTTGGCGAACTTCAAGTTTATATAAACTTTGTATATCAAGCTAGATTTTTTACTTAATGTTTCAGCTAGAATGGGTTGTCTGACTTAGCGATGTTGCATTGTATCTGGAACCTCTAAAGCATATGGTAAACAGTAAAAAAACTGACCATCATTTACCAAATAGTGCTAAGTTAGTAGCTGATTTGTAATTTAAAATAAAAATTTGCGGGCCTCTGCAACTTTACTAAGCGTGCATTGGACGGCAGTTTAATTGAATTTCTTGAGCCCCAACCTTTCAACGCATGTCAAAACATTAATAACCTGAAAAAACCTAGGCACAGTCAAATGCTTTTTAGGCTATAGAGTGGTTGGGGCGATCAAACCTTTCCCCCATATAACTGTGTCAGTGGTAGAAACTTTTCTGGTCCGAACTTCTGATAGTAGCACCACTGCACCAGCACGGAGGATTTTACGCTGGCACCTGAGTCAGGCTACCAAAGTGAAAATATGTGTATGACAATGCACTATAAAATGTACTGTGGTTTGCAAAGAAGTGTGCGAAACTTTTAAAAATAACCAAAAGTTGTCAGAATAGCGGGAAAATAATCTTATGTATACTCCGGCTGTCAATCACCTACTCTCATGCATCCGGTCGTTACAATGTTAAGTTTCTCGCAACTTCGCAAGTGATACACGCATACAACCTAACCGAATGGTCACTTTTTTGTAACTTAATTACTAATTTACACGTTTCAGAGAATTTCAAATTTTTATAATTACAACCTGAAAAAAGGTCCCCCAAGGGCTGGTCTCGGTCTCGTAGGTCTCGTTTCGGTGGTCTCGGTTGCCTGGTCTCGGTCTCGGTCTCGGTCTCGGTTGCAAACCCGAGACTTGCCAACCCTGCTGAAAAGAGAGGCGAAATATACATAGTTAAATTAAGCTTGCATATCAAAAGTTTTAGTTTCTTTTCCGTAGACAATAAATTAATTACATTTTCATAGAAAAATAAGCATCATTAGGCATAAGTAGCGATTTTTAATGAAAGCTATTACCATAAATACGATTTGAAAACGTCACTGATGCTCAGCAGCAAGCTGGCACAGTCAAGTTCGGTTTAAAAGTGCAGCTATATTTACAGTAGCAAGTGTCCTTTTAACGTGCGTGAAGTTGGCAGACACTGGCCCGTATTCACATACTAACACTAACACTTAAAGTTAGTGTAAACACTAACTTTAAGTGCTTCTTAGCACTAATTTTAGTGCTACGAAGCACTTAAAGTTAGGGTTTACACTAACTTTAAGTGTTAGTGTTAGTATGTGAATACGGGCCACTTTGTCAGTACAAATTCTGAAATATGCTTTTTTTGATAGCTCAGAATTTGTACTATTTTGTACCACAATTACCGCATTTTGTACTTATTTGTACGAGGAGTACAAATTCGCGGAAAACTGTCTGCCACCTTCACGATTTGAGCCAATCGCACACATCACAGGATTTCATATTAAAAATTTTATATTACTATATCTTCGTTTTATCACAACCAGCAAGCTTTATATTTATATTTCAAATAAGAAACTAGCTGTGGATATTTGTAGTATGACAAAAACGTATCGAAGTCACACACAAAAGTTGAAAGCTTTTTTTCGAGTTGTTTGGCTGGAAGAAAAAAACATTTGAAAAATTGGTCAGATGAGCCAGTACCTACACAGCAGACATACTAATTGTCAAAATCGAATAAAAAACACTTATAAAAGTATGCTGGTTTCAATGTTTTTTTATTTAATTACGCATTTTGATTTTAGTAAAGAAATTGCAAAGTTCAAGAATTTAACAATGTTTGACTAATTTTATAGTGCATTACTCCTGTCTGTGCATGGCTCAAAGCGTGAAGTTAGCAGACACTTTTCCATGAATTTGTACTCGTAGTACAAATTAGTACAAAATGTGGTACTTGTGGTACAAAATAGTACAAATTCTGAGCTATCAGAAAAATCATATTTCGGAATTTGTACTGACAAAGTGTCTGCCAACTTCACGCACGTGTCCTTTTATTTGATGCAAGCAACTAGGATTAAGCCTTTGCTGTCCCACCTACTACGCTTAAGGGGCCAAGGGGGCGCTCCGGGAATCAAGGATTTGGGCCGTATTTTTTAAAAACAGCCAAAATTACCTATCATTCTTGAAGGAAAGTTGCCCAAAATACTATTTCTGGGGCCGTATTCTCAAAATTACCTGCAGGTAAAGTTAGGCTAACTTTACCCACAGGTAAAGTTAAGGTAAAGTCGTATTCTCAAACATTGACTAAAGCCAACGTGATAGCTATAGTGACCTTTAATTTTCGGTCCAGGAAACTGTTTTATCTTGTCTCGCAGCTAAAGTTAATGTATTGTGCAAATTTTTAACCTCAACCGTCTACGTTAATAGTGTTTTCAATTTTAACTTTACCTTTACCCACAGAATTAACTTTACCTTCACCTTACCTGTGGGTAAAGTTAGCCTAACTTTACCTGCAGGTAATTTTGAGAATACGGCCCCTGATGTTTTGACGTGCATATCTCCATAGCAAAAAATTTGGAAAAAATTGGACAATTTACTGATTTTATACAACTTTTATACAAATTCAGCAAGTAAGCCAGTGCATCAACGCTTTTTAGGTTTTTCAAACAGACGATACGTAGATTTTATTAGTCGAAATGAAAAATTAAAACAATTTTATTGCGTTCTGTGCAAAAAAAATCGCACAAGAAACCATTTTCAGAAGCAGCAGACTCAAATATAGGCTGTTTGAATACAAAACCAATTTTTCGGCATTCGATTATAAAATGCTGGTCAGATATTTTTTTTACAAAATTTTGCACAATTATAGCCTTAGGCTCTACGCAGTTGAACAATTTTTTAGTTTTTTAAAAAACAGCTTAGAAATTTTTTTATACGAATTTTATTGCTCAGAGTTCGACTTCGAAAACACGCAATGACATTTTTTATCCAAACCCGACATAAATGTCAAAAACCAAAATAATGTTCAACTAGACAAGCACATGAGCTACATTTTGATATAGAAAGTGTGACTATACGCAAAGTATAAGCAGAGTTATCGTTTGCCGAAAATTTACTCACGTTCGGTGCTATGGTAGTCACGTGACATGATCACGTGATTTGAAATTTTTCCTCCAGTGTTCTTTTGTGCCATACTACATATATGTATAGTAATGTTTGACATTTGCTAACTTTTTTGCCAATTTTCGATGTAACCCTTGATTCCCGGAGCGCCCCCTTACAGTGGCGTATCCAGGATTTCGCAAAGGGGGGGGGGGCTGCGACCGGGGGGGGGGGGTGCGGAGCAAGGTGAGTCACCGTCGAGGGGGGGGTGCGGAGCAACGTGAGCCACCACATTGAGCAGTGAGCGCTCAAAGGGGGGCTCAAACCGCTAAGGGGGGGCTGCAGCCCCCCTAAATACGCCACTGCCCCCTTAAGCCTAAGCACTAAGCCTAAGCCTGAGGCCTAAATTGAAGGAAAAACCTGCTAAGAAGCATTAGAAATATTTTTACCGCACTAAAAACCCCAACTAGCTTCATATTTTAAAAAATTTCGCAGCTATAGCCCGGAATTTGTACTGAAACGTACTTGTGCTGTAACGCTTCAATCAGCCTGGTCCTGGTCGCTTCAGAAAAAGTTTTGTAACGTTTCAATGCCTGGACCGATTTACAAAATTTTTTCAGTATTTAGTAGCTTAGAAGTTGCTCTTTCAGTGGTAGCAGCAGGTCTTTATTTGATTAAGTATTTTTGCATAAATCCAATTTTGCGCAAAAAATTTGATGTAAAGTTTAATTTTTCGCAAAGTTGGATTTCCAGCTAAAGCTTGAATCCTACAAACTTCTAACCTAGCCTATTCAAAAGAACGTTCAATTTTGACCCCCCCCTAGGTTTGGGGGATATAGGGGGACTCCGGATCATTAGTCGAAAAAATGCCGTTTTTCCGACTTATTCGACCCCTAAAGGTTTTAACACCAATAATTTCACTTAAGATTTTTATTAAAAGGGGCGACAGCTATTTTGGGGGCTAGAGATCAGATTGGGGGCATGGCTGACGATGGGGGTTTCATATTTTTATTAAAAGATGGGGTAGGAAGCGAAACAGAATCGAAAATAATTTCTCCCCCCCCCCCCGCTTCAGTCTGACCCTTTTCACGTTCCATCCAACGTGCTTACATATATAGAATTAAAATAATGTTTACAACTTTTTTAGAATCAAATTAAAACAAACCTCATTCCGTCCGAAAAACTTGCCAAATTCTCCGTCGTCGTTCAGTTTTTGACCATATTCAAACTTGGCCTTGACTTTGGCTTGCACTTGGGCGTGGGTACTAAAAAATTGAAATTTTCAGGAAAATTTGTGCCAGGTTAGCCTAAAGAATCCTGCCAACTAAGCCGAGACGATGCCTTAAAACATCATTGCGCTCTCAAAACTATCCAAAAACAAAGACTTGCATTGTGCACTATGTAATTGCTTAAGGGGGCGCTCCGGGAATCAAGGATTTGGGCCGTATTTTTTGAAAACAGCCAAAATGACCTATCATTCTTGAAGGAAAGTTGCCCAAAATACCATATCTGATGTTTTGACGTGCATATCTCCATAGCAAAAAATTTGAAAAAAATTGGACAATTTACTGATTTTATTCGACTTTTACACAAATTCAGCAAGTAAGCCAGTGCATCAACGCTTTTTGAGGTTTTCCAAACAGACGATACGTAAATTTTATTAGTCGTAATGAAAAATTAAAACAATTTTATTGCGTTTTGTGCAAAAAAATGGCACAAGAAACCATCTCCAGAAGCAGCAGACTCAAATATAGGCTGTGTGAATACAAAACCAATTTTTCGGCATTCGATTATTAAATGCTGGTAAGATATTTTTCTACAAAATTTTGCACAATTATAGCCTTAAGCTCTGCGCAGTTGAACAATTTTTTAGTTTTTTAAAATAAAGCTTAGAAATTTTTTTATATGAATTTTATTGCTCAGAGTTCGACTTCGAAAACACATAATGACATTTTTTATCCAAACCTGACATAATTGCTCAAAACCGAAATAATGTTCAACTAGAGAAGCACATAAGCTACATTTTGGTATATAAGTGTGACTATACGCAAAGTATAAGCAGAGTTATCGTTTGCCGAAAATTCTCTCACGTTTGGTGCTCTGGGAGTCACGTGACATAATCACGTGATTTGAAATTTTGCCTCCAGTGTTCCTTTGTGCCATACTACATATATGTATAGTAAAGTTTGACATTTGCCAACTTTTTAGCCAATTTTCGATGTAACCCCCGATTCTCGGAGCGCCCCCTTAAGGTGGTAGTAACGAATGTGCAGAGTTTTTCAACAGGCTAGTATTCAATAATGAATTAACTTTAGAGCATAATTTTTATATCGTTAGAAAGCGCTACTTTTCTTCTACATTTAAGCAAAGTTTTATTGTACAACTGTGAAGATGATTTGTATGGCACGTGTTAAAACTAGACCAATTTGGCGTTTTTGAGCACTTTCAATTCTGGCCACTTTTTGAAGAGTTTTAACAACAAAAACATACAAAAAATTGCACAAATATTCAAAAGTGAATTATCTAGACCCAAAATGCACGATTTTATAATTTGTCAATTATTAAATGAAATATATGGTTTCAAAGTAAAAACTTTCTATTCACACTCAACTTTCGGGTTCTATATCTGCGCAAAAATATAAGCAATTTGAAAAATTTTAATTTTGGGTCTAGAAAATTTGCAAAAGTTTATTCATGTTCATTTTTGTGTTTATGCGCTGCGCATGCGCTTAGAAAAGTGGCCAAAACTGTTAAATTTCCAGTCTCCTGTTGTGTAGTTTGGCTTGTTGGCTTGGCTTGCTCCTAAAAATTTTTCACATGATCCCGCTAACTTCATTGGCCATTTTGTGTATATGAATCAATTTTTTACAGACTTTATTTTCAAAAAATACAGTTTGAATCAACTAAATTTTTTCAAAAATTTAAAAATCACTGCACATTCGTTACTACCACCTTAAGGTGGTAGTGTCGCCAAAGCAGTTTTGCTCATAGGCTGCAAAATGAGAACTTTTTGATTTGAAATTGTACGCTCACTGAGAAACTACTGAAATGCCACATGGTGTCAAATAAATACGGCCAGACACTAGACTACCAATATTTACCAATATTTTGAACCAATCACCATTTGTAAGCCAGGCATCACACAATAGAGACATAAAAGTTCAAAAAATCAAGCCAGATATCAGATTGGCCAGCTTGTGAAGTACATGTAATGTTTTGACGCACCATTTTTTGCCACAAATAAGAAAAATAAAAAATGAAGCTTCGTTTTTCTTTTGATTTCAAAATAAGTGTCTAAATTTTTTACAATTTATCATTATTGCTGTCAGTACCTTACAGGTTACGCACAGTTTCACAGTTCAAACAGGCATTACTCCACAACGACTCAAGCAATTTGCACTAAAATTTGTGTGCATAAACTAGAGCATATGTGCTTTTACTTTGTGTAAAGAATCTAAACAAAAAGTTATTAATTGTGACGAAATTATCGAATGTGAATAGGTTTTCAAAACGTCATTTTTCCGACTTTGCGACTTCACTGCTAACTGTATGCTGCATCAATTTTTCTGAAACTTGGCAAAAATATTTGCCTTAAAAAATATTTTTAGAATATATAAAGAATAATGACCTATCTTTCACTGAAAAAGTTTTATAGTCGCGCAAAATCGACTGCTTTCGCGACACAACCCCCATAATGGGGTAGTGTCGCGAAAGCAGTCGACTTTGCGCGACTATAAAACTTTTTCAGTAAAATATGGTCTAGTTTATGCACACAAAATTTAGTTCAAATTGCTTGAGTGGTTGTGGAGTAATGCCAGTTTGAACTGTGAAACTGTGCATAACCTGTAAAGTACTCACAGCAATAATGATGAATTGTAAAAAAATTAGACACTTATTTTGAAATCAAAAGAAAAACGAACCTTCATTTTTCTTATTTGTGGCAAAAATTGTGCGTCAAAACATTACATGTACTTCACAAGCTGGCCAATCTGATATCTAGCTTGATTTTTTGAACTTTTATGTCTCTATTGTGCGATGTCTGGCTCACAAATGGTGATTGGTTAAAAATATTGGTATATATTGGTTGGCAGTATTTATTTGACACCATATGGCATATCACTAGTTTCTCAGTGAACGTACAATTTCAAAGCAAAAAGTGCTCATTTTGCAGCCTATGAGCAAAACTGCTTTGGCGACACAACCACCTTAAGGTAGCGCTCAGCAACAAAACTCATGTTCGGCGCTCAGCTCATGCAATAAATAGCAATACCACTTTAATTGTATATCAATGAGACATCAAAAAAACCTATTTACAACACAGTTCAGCACTTTAGTGTGAATGTGTCAAATTTTATGACCATGTCGAATTTCCTATTCACACTAATTTTGTTTTTGATCTAGCTCAGCGAAACTTCAACCGATTTTAATGATCTTGGTATAAATAGAAAGATCTCTCAAAAATCTAGACGTGATTGATCTTCGATTTTTCATTTTTATTTTTGATTTTCCAAAAAATCGATTTTTCAAAAATGAGTCGTGTTTGAGCGACTACAAAAAGTGCTGCGGGCCAAAATTTGAAAATCAAAAAACTTTCACGTCTGCATTTATATTCTTTCTTTCATTGTGCAAATTTTCAACTCAATCGCAAACGGCAGCTGGGACCCAGGTCCAAAAAAAGTAGTCGATTTCGCTACGCAAAAATGTAAGGTTTGCCCACACGTTTCACTTTTTCAAAAATTAGACCTTTCCTAGGACTGCATACTTCCGTTGAAAAAGTTACAAAAAGCCATACTCAATTTTTTAAGAAATTAAATCAAAAATTTGACATTTTCGAAGATTTATCAGCTTTGTAGGTTTTTCATTTGGGGAGCAAGGCGGTTCCTACAAGAAGCATATATACTTGGCTGAATAGCACAAGCATATATGCGGGTCTCCCTGTTAAATTGGGGGTCCTCAATTCTTTGTAACCTATATTCGTTTTCTTGTGCTTCATGCACTTTAATCGTATTTCTAAGCTGTATTGTTGACTGTTAACATTTCAAAAGACTTTTTCATAAACCCATAATACATAAATAAACTGTTTAAGATTTTTTAATTTTACGTGTAAGTCACCACACTCATGGTTTATTTATTTGTATAATATGTGATGAAATGTACTTTTAATTGTGTATGAATTTACAATTTACATGTCTCACACTCTTTCACTCTACCGTCCTCATAGACTAAGATAAATCACAAAAATTTAAACTTTGTGTCACTTCTGCTTTCACATGCCTAGAAAGTAACTTCTAGATATTATTGTCTTTTACATGTCCAAGGTCTCTTCCGCGTTTACGTCTACGTGATAAAATGTATATAAGTTCTGCATATGTACTAGATAAAGTTTTCTTGTGTGCAAAAAAAAACTGCTCCACTGCAAAGATTCTTACCTAAACTTCACTTCCCTTCTATTAATTTGCTGTCCTAACTGCATTAATCATTTTCAACTGAAATTTTCATTAACCACAGAGGACCTTCAATGAGCCGATGGCCGCCACTAACAGTTTAAAGAATTACTTATAGTAAACTAGTATAAGTAATATTATTGATAAAATAATTCACACATTTATTAGAGCTTTTATGCTTAGCTCAAACTTGATTCGGTTATAACAGAAATTATATCTGGCACGTCCCTAAGAACTAAACAAACGGTGAGTACTGAGACTACGACAAAAGAAGACACTCGTGACTTTCGAGTAAGTTTTGAATGCTTTATTATATAAAAGAATGCTACACAAACACAAAACGTTTGGGATTCCCCTGAGTTCAGTTGCTTGCGCCAAGGCCAAAAGGCTTGCGAGGAGAGCCCCAGTCACAAGATAGCCCAAGCTCACACTCATGCAACAATCTTCCAAGCCTAATCAGAAACATAAAAAGGGGGCTAACAATAGGAATGTAACCTGTCCTAGTATAATGGGACATCGGAATCTTGTGACTGGGGTAGGCGACACGGGACCGCCAGTAAAACCAGGCCTCCTGCTCCTCCCGCGTGAACCTCGGATTACTTGGCCTGGCCCACAGCCAGGCGAACATACACATATACACATAATTTTGTAAAGAAGCAACGCCTGCTGGCAAGCCACGGGTAATCCTCTTGGCCTTCTCAGGCTGAGGACAGCTTGAGTCGTTTCCGAGCGACACGGCAGCTGTGAGGGCGGTAAAAAAAAAAGGTTTTTCATTTTGGATTTGCTATTTTCACGGCTAAATAACTCAGCAAAACTTTAACATATTCTTAAGTTTAATACATCAATTTAAAGCTAAGAAACCGCATATTTCAATGATATGAGTAATCATTTTTATGGAAACAAAAATTTTTTTGCTACGGCTACAAAATTGTCCAAAAAAATTAAAAAAATTTTTTTATCACAATATGCACATCAAATGAAAGCTATTTCCATTTTGAACAACTTTCCTTCAAGACATTATGGTCAAAAATGTCGCTGAAAAAAATTAAACGCCAAAGTCGGTTCCCCTGAGCGCCACCTTAATACACTGTATATATAGTGTATCCTTTTCGCTGTTTTATTGTCACAAAAACGACAATTTTGCTAAAAGTAACGGTTTTTAAAGTCAAAAAATTTCGGAAAGTTGCAGATTTGCTAGCTTCTAGACCCTTGCCGGCCCATTATTTATGTAATTTTCGTTGTTTCGAGCTCCAATTTTATGTTCGATGCTGCTGTAGTCAAAAATTAGCAGTGTTTTTGACAGAAAAATGTTAATACGTGCCGTTTTTTGCCTTAAAATAGCAATTAAGGCTGGGATTCACAACCTAACACTAACACTAAGGTCTCCCTTAAAAGTTAGTGAAACACTTGAATTTCAGCCTGAAACACTAACATTTTATATATAGGTGTTTCAGGCTGAAATTTAAGTGTTTCACTAACTTTTAAGGGAAACGTTAGTGTTAGGTTGTGAATCCCAGCCTAAATGCATTTTAACGCATTTCAAAAAAATCTAAAAGTCATTCCCCCCCCCGAATTTTTTTCTGGCTACGCCACTGTTTACAAGGGTCAACAAAATTTTGACAAGCTTCTCTTGTCACGGGGTCTAGCTGTTTTCCGGCACCAGCTGCGCCTATGGCATTGGCAACTACCCTTCTTTCAAACTGTAAATGGTTCTTCTCTATTGGTACTGGTTGGCGCGTACGGGAGCCATATTTTTTATCCGTCAAATGATTCAGTTCATACATGTATATAACAGCACAACAATTTTGGGTACCCCTCTCCCCTCTGGTGGGACCCCCCTCCACTGCGTCGACTCATTTTTGACCCCCCCTCCCTCCCAAAAATGACGCAATTTTTACCTGTTTTGACCAAAAAACACCGATTTTGACAATTTTTGGCTAAAATTTTGGTAAAAATCGATTAAATATCACGAAAAAATGCCGATTTTATCAAATTTTTGCCAAAATTTTACTCACGCCGCCCTCCCCCCCTCTTTTTCCCCTGGCGGAACCCCCCCTCCCTCCCCCGCGACCGAAGTTTGTGGGTTTTGGTCTTCCCCCCCCATCCCCCCAACTGCATGTATGGTTCAGTTTACCGCCAAGAATTAATACGTAGACGGAAAAAAATTTTGAAAAAAAAATTCAAAAAGAGTGTAGTGTAAAAAGTAGTCATGGTGTTATTGGGGCTTCAATTTCAGTGGTCTTTTCTTTAATGTGCCAGTTTAATTGAAAAATGGAGTAAGTCTGAGTTGATTTTCATAACTGTAGAAGCATTTTGGCCTGCGTTTCTTGGATGGGTCAGAATCGACCCGTATATATTTTCAATTTTGTTCCCGCGACCGTATTTTTTTCAGCCAAAATGGGGGTAAAATAGTACGTTTATTTTTCGAGTTATAAAAGAATTAGTAATGCAAAAAAAAAAGTTTAATATGTGGTTTTGTAGAGCAACTCCGCGAGGTATGTTGGAAAAAAGTTTGCCCGAGAAACTTAATCCAGGAAAGCAAAAAACCTTGTAGGCATATTTTGTATTTTTTTTACCCCATCTGACTATATAAGGGGAGACACTCCTAAAATTGAGAGGCTGGGAGGGAGGGTCCCGAAAATTTGGGCAAAATTTAGTATAAATGGCACTTTTGGGAAAATTTTACAAAATTTTGCAAAATTTGGGGTATTTTTGCCTTTGGTAGTTCAGGGGGGGAGGTTGCCCAAAATTTGGCCGGAGTGGCCCTCCAAAATTTTGACCCCGTTATGTTTATTATAATATATATTATATAAGTAATTAGTTAACTTTTTAAAGTTGTAGCGTCCGGTCTATGGACTGTTCATTAAATGGTTGTGTGAAGCCGCGGACGCGCTGTCGAGTGCTGCGCAGTGTCGACAGTGCGTACGACTGGGTGGCGGAACGCGAAAAAAGGGTGGACGACGATGGCACAATGACATTCTTTTGGTAAATAAATTGGAAGAGTTTTTTTGTAAAAAAGTAGCATTAAATTGTGCCGATATAGTTTTCTAAATATCCTTAAATGAATATATATCTAAAATATGATTTCAGGCGTGCCCACACCCTGACGGTTCTGTTTTGCTTAACTTGTTTTCTGGTGTATGTGGCCGTATTTGAGTCTCTCTGCTCCGATTCAGATTACAATGCGAAGAGGTTAGTTTCTTTTATATATATATATATATATATATATATATATATATATATATATATATATATATATATATATACACATTATGAAACAGTAGCTTTCTGGGAGGGTCAAACTGCAGATTATATACGGGGGAATCATATAGCGTCTGGCTGTTTGGTACACACAGTGATATTTGCCTAGATCTGAAAGTTAACGAATGTGAGTGCGCGATTAAATTGCTCACCATTTTTCTTTTCAGAGGAATGTCTGCTGTTGTTGTTGTCTTTTTGTTGTTTGGTGTCACGCAAACTCCAGATGGTCCCTTCAGACGCCCGCATCCCGGTATATAAATTTTAACATTTTTGGGGATTTCGGTTTGGAATTAGCAATATGTTACTCTAATACTGATTTAGTGCAAATTTTCTAAATGTTGTATATTGTTTATGTCTATTTTACTCGTGGTTGCCGTCAACCTAAATACCCGCCGGTGCATTGAGGATAATAAAATATCTATGTCCATGTCTAATACTTTGAGCATATGAAATTAATCATATATATATTATATATACGTACTTTTGGTTATAAACGAAATATATTATGATTCTCTCAATTGTTTTTTTATCAAAGTTTGTTTTTATATTTAGCTTTCTGGCGATTGGTGTTCTGCCTGACAATTGTTTACGAGCTTACTCTAATTTATATGCTGTTTCAGGTATACATATATACGTACTTACTTCGTACTTCTTGCAAAGCTTGGCAACCATTTATATAATATATAGTCAGATGGGGTAAAAAAAAATTCAAAATATGAGTACAAGGTTTTTTGCTTTCCTGGATTAAGTTTGTCGGGCAAACTTTTTTCCAACAATACCTCGCGGAGTTGCTCTACAAAACCACATATTAAACTTTTTTCTCTGCATTACTAATTTTATATAAATCGAAAAATAAACGTATTTTTTTACCCCCATTTTGGGGGAAAAAATACGGTCGCGGAAAAAAAATACGGGTCGATTCTGACCCATCCAAGAAACGCAGGCCAAAATGCTTCTACAGTTATGAAACTCAACTCAGTCTTACTCAATTTTTTAATTAAACTCGCACATAAAAGGAAAGGCCACTGAAATTGGAGCCCCAATAACACCACGACTACTTTTTACACTACACACTTTTTGAATTATTTTTTCAAAATTTTTTCCGTCTATGTATTCTTTCTTTGCGGTAAACTGAATCATTTGACGTAAAGATTGTACCGCGGACACCGAAATTGGTGGCGACGCCCTGCTTGATAGTTTTTGCATACTTAAATATAGTCTTAAATTAGTTAAAATTTCCTTTATTGCTGTCAGTATTCAAATCGTGTTGTATATACCAGAAATTGTTCCCAGATTACATATTTTAAAGAGTGAATAACCAATATCATCATCAGCTTCGCAACTTAGGCATCTGTGCGTCTGTATGTGTATTTATATAGCTGGGCTCATCATTTGAACACCCTTCTGTAGCTGGAACCGCTCTGTTAGCAGTCGGTCGGTGGTCGTAGTACACTTGGCAGCCGTAGCACCTTTCTGTGCTTACTTTCTTAAAGAAAGTTGTTTTGGTTTGAAAACACGACATAAAAGCAAAAAGTCCCGTATTTTTTCCCCACAAATTGACCAAAAATGGGGGGTAAAAAATATGGCTCCCGTACGCGCCAACCAGGACCAATAGAGAAGAACCATTCACAGTTTGCAAGAAGGGTAGCTGACTATGCCATATGCGCAGTTGGTGCCAGCAAACAACTAGACTCCGTAACAAGAGAAGCTTGTCAAAATTTTGTTGACCCTTGTAAAATGAGCCATGTTTTGGGTGCATGATTTTGTCAGCTTCATATTGTAAGCTGAACACAGATTATTACTAGGTAATATGTTTATGTAATGTAGCAGGAGTAGTGTTCCTTTGTATGTATTCAACAGGCATCTACCTGTTCGGGTTTTTCTTGAAGGGGGGTGTATTTTTTTACCCCATGTTTCCGATCGTATTTTTTTTACCCCCTCTGACTATAATTATGATTCACGTAGAGTTCCCACACGCTGTTGATAAAAAACATTGATTAATCATGTAATTAACGTAATTATGTAATCAATTATATTATGTTAATTATTAACATGCCTTTTTTAAACAATATTTACTTAATACAGAATATTATGAAATAGTAATTTTTGAATAATAAATTTATTTTTTGTCATTTTAAGACTGCCAATGATGCTCGTTTACACTTGGTGCAGTTCGATGCCAATCTTGGTCGACCGTTGCCAGAAAAGGACTACGGGGGCAATTGTCGCATCTACGACCCCGGAAATGTTTCTAGTCCGTGGCAGAATTTGTTTGACAAGATGGACATTTTTGTCCCTATCCATTTTATTGGTTTCTGGTTGAAGGTTTGCTTGATTTTCATCATTAGACGTGAAGTAAAAAATAGTGACTTCGAATGTTCGAAATAAGTTTGAATGCACTATTTTCGAAATTTAGCTCAAAAACGACATATGTAGTAAATGTTTTGTTCTAGACGCAATTTTTGTTTTTCCTTATTTTTTACTCAGTTGGTGTCATGCATGATACGGCAGTAATAATCAGAGGGAAGAGGGCAAGCCCCCATCAGTTTGAGATCCCGGCTTGGACAAGCAACCCTGTGATTTAACACATGGGGTCAAGCCTTCTCTTTGCTTTGCTGACAAAAAAGTGTTCTAAGACTTAAAATTGGCCCCGGATGCTTCAAAAAAACAATTTAGAATAAGATTTTGCAAATAGTTGCATGTTTTTATGCAAAAATTGGAAAATTTTCAATTTTTGTTTAGTTTAAGTCCCCGAAACGCCGGAACGAGCCCCCCTCCTAAAATTTCATACAATTTGGGACAAGCCTCTCACAGACTGGCACCCGGCGTATATGTAATGCTCGTGTCGGCTGTTTCGGACCATACATGTATAATGTATATACATGGGGTCCCAGTCTGTGGCATTTAGGGGACATGAACTCACAAAAACGGAAAAGTTCCAGTGTTTTTTCAAAAATGAAAAATTCAGTGCAAAATTTGGATGATTTTCGCAATTCTTTTGCTTTTTCTTCATTTCTGTAACATTTTACAGCGATTTGGGGCAAATTTTGGATTTCCAGCACACACGTGCAGCTAAGGAAATCTGGGAGGGAGCCGTCGACCGGGGGACTGAGGGGTTGCGGAGCTACGTTTACGGCCGTTTTTGCTTCGTGAGCCACCAATTTTGCTTCTTGAGCTACCTAAAACATTCTGGGGGGGGGGGGGGGGGAGCGAGGGCGGGTTGGGGGGGGGGGGTGCAATCGCCCCCCCCCCCCAATCCCTCCCACGCCCATGTATGGTTTTCAGGCAACTTTCTTTCAGTACCATGAAAAGGGGCTTGTCTCTATTGGTCAGATTTTTCTTGGGGGCGGGACCCCGCCCCTCCATGTAGATCTGTGTTTCAGACCCTGATTGTGCGCGACGTCTGGCTGTGCTGGGTCATGTCTGTGATGTTCGAAGTGCTGGAATATTCGCTGGACCACCAGCTGCCCAATTTCTCCGAGTGCTGGTGGGACCATTGGATTCTAGACGTGCTGCTGTGCAACGGGCTGGGAATTTATTGTGGCATGCGCACTCTGCGCTATTTAAAGCTGAAAAAATATAACTGGAGAGGCATGTGGACGTACAAGTCGTTAAAGTAAGCGTTTGTTGTGGCTGTATATACTTGTTTACACTTTTTCTTTTCATAATCAGGGTTGGCGCGATAGCGCCAAACCCTAGAATAGGACCCACACACCATATTGCGAAATTTTAGAATGAAATTTTTTAATAACTAAAAATGTATGCAAGCAAATCTGTATTAATTTGGTGTGTATACTTGCCTGGGGGACGACTACATGCTGGCAAAATTTCAGCCAAATCGGACTAGTATTTCCTGAAATATAAAAAATCGACCCCCGCAAACTCGGATTTTTCCGTCTTTTTTTCCCGGTCGCAAATCTCAAGAAATACACATTGGCGGGGCACTTTTTTGTGCTATTTATATTCAATCTGGTTGGGACTAGAGGCATTAGCAGAATGGTGTTCTAGGCTTTTGCCGTTTTGGCTCTGTTGGGAGGGGCGAAAGGAAACCCCTTTTTTGGGCCTCGAAAAATGGCGGGTAAAAAAAAGTCCGGTAAAAATTTGTGCCAGCTTTTGAGACGTCACGCAAACTGCCCAGGTCTGATCTTTGGCATGCATGGTAGTGTAGTGGGATTGTAGTGCATCTGCTATTTTGGAATCGATCGTGCCACTGTAGCACTAGGTAAGGGGCTCGGAAGGTAATTTACGTGTATTAGGGGGGTAGTCTACCTACGGGCAGTGCAGCCAAAACGGTTAGAGGTCTGTCATTTCGTATGCGAATATAAACCCTATACTGTGCATTGCAACAGGCTATTACTTTTGCTGCCAGATTTACCTAGTAGCCAGAACTGATGTACCCCCCTCTGACACCCTTGAAAACATGTTTTTTCATGACTGTCATTATATAACGCTTTTATGGATAGCCGCTCGTTTTCTATTGGAGCTTTATATATAGGCGCAGGGGTATCCCATGATATTGTTTGGTCTACTTGTTGTGTACTATTTCACTTTGGCACCCCTGGCAAAGTGCCCGAATGGTCAATTTGACCAAATTTTCGAATTTTGTCAGTTTTGTCGAAAAGCTGTCAAAATAGTTGATTTGAGATGCTAAACGCGATTATAACGTTATTTTGACGAAAAACTGTGGTTTTCTTCCAAACAGGTGATCAGTGGTCAACTATGGTAAAATGAGGGGGCCGCGTAAAAATACTATTCCTATACAATTCTAGTGTCAGCTTTCTTGCCGCCTAGTAAAATGCCTGCAGCGGAAAAAGGAATCGGATTATTATAAAAATGCCCTTTCACCAAGGGCAGCAGTGTGGGTAGAATAGGAAAGTTTGATGATCTTGAGCGGAAAAATGCTAATAATAAGCTTGTTAAAAACGTGGGACAAGTTTTGCAACCGAATAGGAAAACGCAGCTTACTAAATTAAGGGGACAAGAGTTGCGTCAGAATAGCAATCGCCCTGCGGCACGTTAGTGCTTTCTGCACCCTATTCGCGCGAATTAATAATCCATTATCATGAGTTGCACTGTTGTCGGAAATATTAGGCTTCATTAGTTTTTGATGTTAGTTGCATGGGCAAGCCATGTCTGAAAAAAGAATTTTTGGTCTTTTAAAAATCATTGTTCTCCATAATAATCAATATATAATCGATCGTCCATTCAATTTCATTTTTTGACATATATAAAATGTGTTAATATCTATAACATTAACGTAACCCAGGCATATACAAATCTTAAAGTAAATGTTAATTTGAAGAACATAATATGTATATGTATACATAATTCGTAACTTTCAAGTCATGACTCATGACATATTTTGTTCGTAAGCGTCAATGATGTTTTTCCTAATTCTTCGCGCGAATAGGGTGCAGAAAGCACTAACGTGCCGCAGGGCGATTACTATTCGGACGCAACTCTTGTCCCCTTAATTTAGTAAGCTGCGTTTTCCTATTCGGTTGCAAAACTTGTCCCACGTTTTTAACAAGCTTATTATTAGCATTTTTCCGCTCAAGATCATCAAACTTTCCTATTCTACCCACACTGCTGCCCTTGGTGAAAGGGCTTTTTTATAATAATAATGTTTAATGATTGCTATAACGTTTCTACTCGCGTGGCCAAAAAATGTCGACAATGTAGCTTACGTGAGATTGAAATCTTCTTTGGAATCTATGCCATGTATTTTTTAAAAATTATTGAGCCAATCCAACTTCCTTTTCGAAGCTCTGAAACCTCCCCAGGAATTAATGTCCCTGTGAAGTGAAAAATTGACGAAGCCAAGGGAACAACTATGGTTCATAAATCATACGAGTCTTGGCTGTTCTCATTGTAGAGGTAAAATGAAACGCGTGGCGCAACAGTTTACGCCGTACACTTGGATGGAATTCGACTGGCGACCTGGGGATAGTTTCAAACGTTGGATGGCCGCTGTTGGAGTTCTGATCTTAGTAGATATTTATGCTTATTTTTAGTTTTATTTGTATTTTGGCAGAATCATATTTACGCTCATTTTCGGGTGGGCTGAACTAACTGCATAATGTAACAATAATGTATGTAGCAGCGTAATTTTTTATGCAAACTGCTTGATAGACGAGAAGTGATCAACTTTCAATAAACAATTTAAAAATAAAAATAGTTCATATTGTTAACAGATTGTCGGAATCCGGAGTGAATGAGCTGCATGTGTGCAGATTTCAGGAAAGTGGTGTGTCTAAAGCTGTTCGTGAACCTGCTGCGTACTGGCTCATCCGTACTTCCGTAGTTACAAGAAAAACAGGACTCACGTGACCTAGGTAGATTAACTGGATTAGATTAATTAGATTTACTTCAGTAATGCTGCGTAAGATTGACGATAGGTTATAAAACTTTCCGACCTTAAGTATATTCTAAACTTTATAGTTTATCATCTCACTGGCAAAACTTCATGCAATAGAGCTAATCCTATGTTGAGTTACAGAACTAAATTTAGTAAAGCTAATTCTATGTTGAGTTACAGAACTAAATTTAGTTAATCTTATCCAGTGAATATAATTTATGAAAAGGTCCTTCTAGCTTGAAGTTGCACCTTAGCTGCTATGGTTGCCATGCTTTTAGTTCTTGTCGGCGGAACTGAACTCCTTCTATTTGAAGTACGTCCTCTGGCTCCCCCCGCCGCACTACTTGAATCTTCTTCGTCTGATGCTGTTCTTGCTGGCTGGCTCAGTCTCTACAAGGGAAATATTTCAGTTTCTCGACGATCCGTAAGCTGACATTTTGTGTTGCGTAATTATGCTGTGATTTTGATTCGACAGTGTTAGTTTTATGTTTAAAAGTATTAGGCAGGCCCCTAACTACCTGTACCGGATTTATTTAATAAATTTATTTTAAGCTAGACTAAACTGTTAAACACGTCTTATATACGTAATTAATTTTGCTTGGCCTGTCTAAAAATCTACATGCTAAGTCAAGTCAGTTTTGCCAGTAGGTCAAAGAATGGCATTTGTAAGCATGATTTTAAATCTTTTCAATCCAGATGTAGTGAAGGTCGCTACTCCCTACTAGACTATGTAGTTAAGTAGTTTTGAATGTTGAAAACATTGAAATGCCGTATTCACTTTCGTTGCTACGAAACTTTCGTAGCACCATTATCGCGAACTTTTTGTAATACTTTCTGTTTTTAGGAGCTGTAAGGAGTTTGGTCGTCAAGCATGGGTAGTGGTGGCAATAATCATAACTGAGTTCCTGCTGATAACTAAATTTGGCTGGGATACTATCACTAAGCCACTACCACCCCATGTGTTAGTATTCTGGCGTGCGGCTTTAAGCCTGCTGGTGCTTTGGACTACCTGGAACTTTGCTATTAAGCCACATTTTTTCGTAAGTATTATAAGCAACTATGGGTGTTTATTGTTGTATTCGAACATTAGTGGTTTCTCACTCCACTATTTTATATACCCCTGAAAAGGTAAGTATTTCCCAGTAATTATGCCACCCTCCCACTCCCAGGTGCCCCCGTCAACATATCCAGGGTTTGTTCCGCCCGTTTGGAAGCCTATCTGGCTGATTATTGGGTGTGTAAACGGGTATTCAGTCGAAGTAGCACAGTAGTGCTTTATAAGGATCGTCTAGGGCTGAACACCCGACTACACTGATGCTGTCGCAGCCCACGGCTGTACTTCACCAGGTTCGTACATTGCGTTGTGACTTAGCGGACTGAACTTAACTGACCTAAGTACAATTGGACACAAAGACCACAACTTACAGTTGGCTTTTATTGACACAGCAAACAGAGACAGCGCAGACTCGACTATGGCTCGACTTCAGGCGGCAGCGGCGCAACTTAGCAAACCAGCGTACTGATGACTGCCTGACTGGCTGGCTTCGACTCGACTGACGAACTAACGAACCAAGTTACTAACTGATTAACTGACTGACTGACTGAGTGGTTTGCGCCACTTTATATAGCTAAGTTTCGTTTGTCATTGGACCTGATTGGCTTGTTCGCTTCAGTCAATCAGGGCTTTGTATTATAGCGGTTTAACCAATCGCTGTGAAGCAGTTTTTATGCTATTCCAAGAATCCGTGTTTTTATGCCAAATTCGGTTTTGGTTTTTGCTTGTTTTCGCGGGAATTTGGCGAATAACAAGTTTTTACATGTCTGAAAAGTTCTAAAATAACTTATTTGCAGCGACTTTACACCTTTTTGTCACGGAGCCGTTGCCGCTGCAACTAGTTTTGTGCTTCCACCTAGATTTCAATTTATCCAAATGGCAGCGGCTACGATAGTGTATGCGTAGCTACAGTATATAGTTTAAGGAGTGGCTGCTTTCAAGCCAAGTAAGTCCTACTGTCATGGCGCTACCTACTGCGTAGAGGTGCCATGTTATCGTAATCCGGAGACTACCGTAAGTTCTCCCGACTTAGTGTATTTTTTGCACCTTTTGGAACTTGGAAACTTTTGACGAATGTTTGACTTACTCTAAAATACCTGCAACTTAGGGTGCGCTTCACTGGGGCTCGGTTACAGGTGTTTTGTCGAAAAGTCACTTATCAACCTTAAACTGTTTTCTTCAGCGGCTGACCGCAGAGAAACGTTAAGCAAATTAGAAAAGAGAAAAACGTATAGAATAAGTTTAGTTTTTGTTTCAGACAAACGAAACTGAGGAAATTGAGGATTTGGATGATGAGTCGTGCTCTGAAGAAACGACAGTTGGTAATCTGAGCGAGATATTTGGTGGGGAACGGGGACGACAGCCGAGCCACGAGGCCTCGGCTGATACAGAATTACGAAACAGAAGCCAGTTTTCGGCTCTATTGAATGTTGCAGGTCGGAGCGCGGGAGACCGATGAAGTTTGAAAAGATAAATGGTTTTAAAATTTTCATACGTAAACTGAGTCGTAGTGCGTACCAGCTTTAATTTTTCTAATGGTAGGTTTTATATTTTTTATAATTTTTCAGCTGAACGCACATACGGCTGCTACCCTTTAGTCAATCCTAGGTCGGTTTTTGTCCATAAAGGGTTGTGTGTTCGAAAGAGTCGTTTAACACAGAACTCGTTCAGACATCTGTAAAAATTTTCCAGATGTCTGTAACAATAGATTTTGTCCCGTTTAGCAGCTGTCAGAGTCAGGATGTTTTAAATTAAGGGGGGGGGCTACCTAGATAAGTGAAAATTTTAGGTTCTCCGATTCGCTTCAAATTTGCACACAATGTAGCAGGGAAGGCGCATCGCAGATGCAACAAACTGGAACCAATGCTTTTGCCAATTTTTTACTAGGCCCTCCCAAAAATTCAATTTTACGTGTAAATCATAGGCGCAAAAAAAGGTTTTTTGTGGTTGCAAAGCATCCTTTTACTCGAAATTTTTGTTAACACTGACAAAGCTGATTTTTACCTGATTCGATAGCCTAACGTCATATCTCAACCTCTATGATTCATTTTTTTAAATTTTCTTTTTCGCCCATGGCCTGAGCAATGACGTCAAATCTAAAATCACTCAAATTTGGCGGGTGCAAAAACGGCCATTTTTTCACAATTCGCCCTCGATTTTTGATTTGAAAATACATATCAAAAATCCGGATCATTCGATTTTGCGCATACATGTGGGCTACTACTATGCCAAGTTTCAGCCTGAGTGGTTTAACGTGGTTTGTGCTAGAACTGTCCAAATAAGAGCTACTTTTCGGCTTTTTGGCGTACTTTTGCCTATGTAAATACACTGACAAACGCACTGAACCAAAAGTGCACCTTCAAGCTTAATTGTTCTTTGTGAGGTAGAGGTGCCTTCGGGGAGTAACATAATATGTGAGAATAAGCAAAATGGAGAACTTTGATTTTTGATCTGGGTAGCCCCCCCTCCTTAAGCTGATTTCAAATTAATTAAATTCAATGGACATGGCAATGGACATATATAGTCATATGACCGAAGTTGTATATTTGTGTTTTGTTGAAAATTTACTCTATAATCTATACAGGTGTTTTTGGCTGTGCTTAGTTGTGCTTATTTATTGCTCTATGTTTTACTATAATACTATTTTTTAAAATATTTTTATGTTTTATTTGTATTCGTACTCTTTCACCGAAGTGCAAACTAATTTTGTGTTACGTGCAGGCGTGCAGCATGTATTAATTTGTGGCGAAGAAATAAAATCATGGTTTTAGCGCAGTTGAAATTTAGCACAGCAGGTCTCTGTTTCGCTGAAATTTCAGCTAAGCTAAAACCATGGTTTAAGAAAATCTAGGAAATTCTTAACGAATCAGGCTATATTTCGTAACGAAATTATGTGCAAATCATATAAAAACGTACGTAAAACCATGGTTTAGTTAAACCACCTTTGTGAAATCCACCCTAACAGTCTGAGAATCACGGTGAACCTTCACTTATTCCCCCCAGAAATTTTTTCTGGAAAAACTTCTCGCAAGCGCTTTGCCGCTTTGGAACACTTCAGTTTAATCGACTGATAAAATTTCATCCGAGATTCTTTCGAGCTCGAGAATATAATAACTCGAGAATAGCTGATGTCATTTAACCCGAAAAACTTATTCATTAGATTTGTTTTCACTGTTTCTTCGACAATGGGTGCCTATTAACTAATTACCATAACATTGAATATAATTCTTAAATATTGCAAGATGGTGAACAAGACTCGAGAATAGCTAGAGAATAGGAATAGCTCGAGAATAAGATTGGTGCAAACGGCCGTGAGAAGAGAACCTTAAAGCTTTTTTCCAAAATTGTGTTGGAAATTTGTGAAATTTTGAATACGTTTATGTGAATCATTTGTATTTATTTTGGTCGTATTTTGCTTGCTTTTTTCTTCAATTTCCTGTCTTTTGGTTTCTAAAAAATGCTGATATAAGCCTTCTGTTACTTTTTCCAGTAATAGCTTTTTTCTCACAGCGGGCATACTTTGCAATGTTTTGTAGTCGGTACTTATGTTTTACTTGTGATATGTGATTTTTCACTTGTGCCAATGTTTTCGCCATCGCTTTGTATTATTATTGTATTATTCCGCTTTGTATAATACATTGTATTAGTCCGCGCATTTCACGTTGACTGTACTTTTTTTACTCGCTCAATTTACCTATTTTTTACTATTTATTTACTGTATATCATATCCTGTTTGTATTTATATTCACTGCTTACCACGGTTATTTAATAAATTCGTCTCAACTCAGAATCTGTTGAAAGTCCACTGTAATACTGTGCGGTCAGTTCCGACTGTTGTTTGCCTGTCAAAGAACTCAGTCTCTTACTGGATTCAACGGACTAAAGTCTAGCCAAAAAGGGTTGAACACTGTGACAAAAAAACGTGGTTTCATTTTTGTGAAATCAGTTCATTTCGTTAAAAGCGAGTAGCTGCTAAAATCACGCCAACAGTTTTTCTCAGTGCTCAACCTTTGGTTAATTCCATTCACATCGGAGCCTAGTTACATAATGGACCAGAATTCATTAGTAACCTGATAAAGAATAGAAAGTGCGGTATAACTTCACGTTTACAGATTATTTCTTATAGAATAATTGATAACAGGTTGCTACTATTTTAGATCACATGGTTAAAATCTGGTGAAAGTAGCGTTTACACGCACACTGGTGAATTGCGTAGGGTCGATTCATACTTCAATAGGGCATACGGACAAACGGACATAGGGCATACGGACAAAGCACATTTCGTCCGTTTTTTCAATTCATACTTTTTAGGGCAAACGGACATTGGGACATACGGATCTACGGGCATACGGACAAAGGAGCGATTCATACTTTTGAGCCGTATGTCCGTTTGTCCGTATGCCCGAAAGTTTCGGGCAGAGTTGAACTGAATTTAACTTTGCCGGACATATGGACAAAGTGAAATTGTGCCGTTTAGTACGGATGAACGGACATACGGCTGAAGGGCAAACGGGCATACGGCTAAACGGACGAAAGTATGCATCAGACGGCCGTTCTGCCGTTCATTTTGTCCGGATGTCCGTTCGTCCGCTTGCTCGTATGTCCCAATGTCCGTATAGAAGTATGAATCGACCCTTTGGGCTTCCGAATTGCTTAGGGCATTTACTGTGAAAAAGTCATTGATTTTGGGCTGACTAACTTTAACTTAATGGTTTAAATTTTTGCTCTAGATGAAGCCTCCTAGCATTTATAACACGAAACGAAAATCAAAAGTATGCTAAATTTGTTAATCAGTTTTATTAATAAAATAACAAATAGATAGCTATTATACAAAAGCCACAAAATATGCTGTTATATTACTGTTAATATTACTGCTGAATTTAAAAGGGGTTTTGTTTACATTTTCAGAATTGATGGGTTAGGAATTGAGTAAGAGACTGGTGGTCTTATCCGAAAATGGACTTAATGGATTAGAATTAATTTTACTAATAACACACTACAAAATGTAACTAGCCGGCTGAAATTTTTCCCTATAGGGCCTACGTTGATTTCTTGGAGTTTGCCCATTTTCAGTAAATAAATTGTCTCTACCTGACGCTGCGTTATTGACGAAATAACCTTAAATCTAATCCAATAAAGCCAATTTTGGACCGGTTTTGTTTATGAGAAAATTGTAGATACAGAGTCACAGAGTTGTCAAATTACAAGAGTAAATGGATGCCTCAGGTTTTGCAACTAGCTGAAATTTAATCGAAACCAGTACACGACAACGATCAAAGTTTCCCAAATAACCATAACAAAACTAATATCAAAGGTACGTGTCAAATCATAGTTTCTTTGCTAACAGATCGTTTTGGCATGGAATGGGTCATTCTGGGATCTCCATTCGGTTTACCATATCTGGAGCGAGGTAGACTCGCGCGTTCGAGGGTGCTTGAGCTAGCGATGCCAGAGTCATCCCTGGATAACCGGGCCTGTGCGGCTTTCCTGGTCGATCCGAGGGTGGGACTACTCGACGGGGCTGAATCCACAGATCGGGATCGGGTAAGGGGTACGGGCCGCTGTCTCAGAATATACCGTTCGGGACTCGGGGGTGGCGTTGTGTCCCGAATAGCTGTAATTTTAAACCGAGGTCTTCTGTGGGGACTGGGACTCCGTATTCCTCGAGAATTGGGCTGACGGGGGACGGACGATCCTCGAGCTCCCCTGGGAACGTATTCCGAATCGCTGAAATCGGAGTAGGTTGGCGGGTGCCCTCCCGAATCTGAAAAGTGCTGAGGTGCTACGTGGCGTAAATGCACAGTTTCTGGACTGGGCCATGGGGCGAAATCACGTTTCAGTTCTGCAGGGGGTTCAAATTTGGGAATGGATATTGGTTTAGAAAACGGCACGCCCCCCCTACCATCGAATTTTCGAGCCATATTTGGTGACGACGGCAGCGATGTGTCGGAACTGGTGCTGTAAACAGGCACATTTTCGCGAATAGTCGGTAAAATTCCTCGTTCCTTCGCAAACGTTTCCATTTCGCTTTCCGTTCCCGTTCCCGTTTCACTTTCTGAAAACTCAATTAGCGGATCGGCCCGATCGCAAATGACGGTTTCACGGGATCTGGGTAATTCTGGCACGCTCGCCGAGCCTGGTAACATCATTCTCCTCAAATCACTGGCACTAAAATCGGGCAAACGAGGGGTACTGAATCCAGGAATTGGTACTCCGTGTGGAATATCGTTATCGTAGAGACTAGAACCAGTCACGGGCGTCTGGGGACTATCCAGGTTCGTTATCCGTCTAGGTGGTGAACTGATCGTTTCTGGGAATGCCAGCTGCGGGGTTGCCAAAGTCTGCGTTCCATTCCCGTCAAAAGTCCCAAGGAGAGTTCTGAAATTATAATAATAGATGTCTGCCTATGCATGTGCACTGATACAAATCCATGTATATTATAAAATACAATCATACATACAGGCTTTTTCATAAAGAGCATGTTCGGTATAAGGATCACTCAATTCATACTTCATACTCTTTTAACCGGCAAAAAAATTGTAAATATTAGTGGCGTGACTATTTCGTAAATTTTTCGGACATTATATACGTCTGTATTCTGTAAGCAATAAGTACGAATCGGCCCTAAAAATAACTGCTAAACATTCTACAAAATGTGCATTAAAGCGAATGTCCGAATGTGCGTCCCGACTCACCAGAGACTTGTATCAATCTACCACATCCTTATGGATTGATTCCTACTTACAACCGTTGAACCGTATGCCCGTTCAGCCCGCAAAATTACAAAATAACGCACTCATACTGTATTATAGTGTATAAGATCAAAGTACTGGGTGATAATTTCGTAATTTTGCTGGGTGAACGGACATAAGGCTGCAAGTCATCGATCCTACTAGGATTTTAATAATTTAATTTTAATACTATCTTAGCAATTTAACATTTAACGCCCCGCACCGTAAATCCGAAGGTGTATCGGGTGGCGGGCCTTGGCTCAGAATTTCGGCAGCCGGCAGGTCGCTTATATCCTCCAAGGACGCGTCTGTGGCACGGGGTGCGTTTGGTGGTCTCTGGTGCTCCAATTTGTCGCCGGATTCATCGTCTCCTACAGAAGTCGCTGTAGTTTCAGTAGCTTCTGTTAAACTCTGCAAAGAGGGCACAAAATGCACTCCGGAATGGGTGCTATCGGTCATTAAATGCCCGCCGGGTCCGTATTTGTACTGTTTAGCCAGTCGTGTCGGACAGTGGTCTGTTTGTTTTTTTTGCGAAAAAATACCTTTCTGAGTCTGAGCTGCTAGTTTCTTCCCGTTCCACCAGAGACGCGCTACTGTTGTTTTGACGCATTCCTTTGTCGCTGCGCCACAACTCGCGTCGCTTCTGCTCTTTTTGCGGTAATGTAGTTTGAAGTTTACGGGCGGGGGGCATGTTCGTAGTTCCAGCGAATGTTTGCCCCTTTTTGCCTGAAATACAAATAGAATTAGGCTCGATTCACGCAAACAGCGGACATAGGGCTGCGAAGTATATGAATCGACCATTACAAACAAAATTTAATCAATAATATACCCTCAAGCTTATTACAATATTACAAACAAAGCTAGATTTCACCCAAAAATGGTGATACTACAGCTACCACGTGAAAACATTGCAGGAAATAGCAAAAATGCATAACGTTAAAGTAACTTGTGTTTAGGATTCGACGAATAACTAGGAATGGCATGAAAAATAAACAGAGTTAAATATACAAACGTATCACACATCAAAATACCTCCAGCCATTGCATAAATTTTTCGTTTTTCTTCTGTTCTTTCCTGCAACATGGAAAATGCACAAAAATAACTGAATTATTAAAGCTTATTGAAAGCAATACTTTCAGACAACATTGTGAGCTGTGACTGGATACTAAAGCAAATACTGGAGTAGGAAAAAATGAAGCGTTGAAAAATAGGTTGCATCAATATTGAATCATTCGAACGCAAAATAACAAAACATATTGTATAGATTATCCAGTTTCGCCATAATAACACATATCCTAGCTTAGTTTCGTGCCAGAGGTCTTCTACTGTTGGCGCCTCTTGATGATAACGATAGGTACAGCTATTTCCAATGATGCAACTGCTAACCTGTTCCAGTTGCTTTTTCAAGTCCTCGTTAGATTCTTTCAAAGCTCGGCTAAGTGAAATCAGGAAGTAGATTATCAGTCTAAAGTACATAAAAAGGCTTGCAACATTACTTCTCCAGAGTATAGAGAGATTAAAATGGGATGCCTGAGTGACCATATTCCAGAAGAAATATATATTAGTATTCATTGAAAAACAACTTTAAGCGCCACTAGCAGGTATTAAAAAAGTTTTGTTTATTGAAACTAGTGCATCAAGTTAAACTGAAAGAATGTTCCTAAAAAAGTTAATCTCAATGTTCTTCCAAGTTATTTATGTCCAAGACAGCGGCGATTAAAGCTGTCGATGAATGCTAGAAGTTTTTGGTAAACTGTGGTGCAAAACTATTTACGACAATAAATATGATTTGGGACAGTGACACATCTGTCGCGCAATAAAGTTCGTCCTACGTCAATAAATGGCAACGTTTTTAAGTTCGTGTACCAAAACCCATCCGCTTCGAGTGTACGAGTAGTACTAAGTAGACCCAAGTATGACCAAAAAACTCAAAACTTAACACTGACGTCTGACCAAAAATTGCTGGACCCTGAAATGAAGCTTTACGCAGGATCTCATTACGAAAAGAACAAATTTCAGCCATCAAGATTACAGCGAGTACCTAGCTGCGCAAATCACGCCACCTGTTTTCTCCCAATGTTCAACAATCTCTGGTCAATCCTTAGCTGATATAAAAAGTTTAAAAAGAGCTCTAAGATCAGCTTACATAAATAAAATAAGAATAGGCAGAATGACTCCTGGAGACGCCACGTGGTCTAGAATGCGATACATTTCCTGGCCCAGATTGGCTTTGATCTTGTCCGTGATGATGTTGTAGAAATAATATTTAGAACTGAAATTAAAAAATACCTCAACTGTCATCTTCCATGTTTTTTTTGGGATCTTACACTTAGACTCGGCAGCAGAGACTATTAATAAAATTGACCCGCAATAAAAACAAACAGCATTTCCAGTTTTAACGACTTTGTGTTCCAGCTAGAGATAAAAAAGACACAATGGGATTCACAAAGCGCGTTTAAACGCAGTCTAAAACGTTGGTCTAAGTTAAACATGATTCACAGAGATTGATATGATTAGTGTGTGTCATCCGATTTTTATGTTCTATTTCAATTGAAACCTTGTCTAACTTAAACGAACGTTTAGACCTAGTCTAAACGTGATTCACAAAGCCCGTTTAAGTTAAACGGGCTCGTTTAACAGAATTCTTTATTTGATTCTTTTTTCAGTTCTATTGCAGAACATTTTGCTTTAATACGTACCGACAATGCTATTAATTTAGGTAATAAATACTTTTCAATAAAAGTTAATTTGAAATTCAAGTTAATTACGTAGTTAAAAAGAAAATTGGACAATTGGTAAATTAGATAATTAATTTACTATTTAACATACAATTTTATTAATTAAAAATTGACATTTATTGAAACAATTACAACAACAACCCTTAAAAATACCTAAAACTTGAGCTATCTTGTTGCAAGTTAAAATAACAAAGATGAAGCGACAGCATTAAGCGATAATAATGAGAACAGTTTATAGTTGGTATAATTATGCTTAAAGCTCAATGCCTATT